>WBNM01039826.1:13835-52834 GCA_013399055.1 Ramphastos sulfuratus
TTTTTTCTGTAAGATGAATGCCTGATCCTTGCTGCTCACTCTCAGGAGAGAAGTGTCTGTATAGCATGAGTGGATCTGATTCTGTGCATAACAATTCTGCAGTCATTCTTTTATGTAACAATGTGACTTTTATTTTTGGGAAACGCAAGATCAACGGGTGTTCTCAGTCCCCCACACTCACAGCAGAACTGGTACTAGTCCTCCTTGGAAACGGGATACAATTCATTTCAGCAAGGGCATCGCAGTCTTGCGGGTTAGGCTGAGGGTGAACAGGAGATATAAAAATAAACAGCTATATCAGAGCTGGACGAAGAAATCTTCTTGGAGCTGCTTTTTTGCTCCCCCTTTTCTTTTTTTCTTCCCCCCTCCGCCCCGTTCTTTCTTCTTCCCCAGCCCCTGCAGGATGCCAGGAGCCAGGCAGAGTGCTTTTCCAGCAGAGGTCGGCTTGCTGCGCTGCGCTGCCTGCTCTCGTAATGCCAAAGGAGTGTGCTTTGTCTTTAGTCGGATTGGCTCCATCAGTTCCTATTTCCTTCTGAATGGATAATAAAGGGGAGAATCATTGCGAGGCAAGGAGTGTTGGTGTGCGAGTGAAGCGGGGAGGCTGCGTGTGTGAGGAGCTAGGCAGTAAGCAGCTGAGGAGGAGGAGTAAAGTAGCAATAGCTGCACAGCTTTCTCTCTGCCCCTGAAGTACAATATTTTCTGTTGAGTCACAACTGAAGAGAAGGATGAAGTTTTAACTGTACTTGGTACTGCCTAAGAAAGGGAAAAGAAGCACTTTGTCAGTGAACTAAAGAATGCCTGTAGAGGGATACTCCAGGAAGCTGACAGGATTTCTGCATTTTTTGGCTTTTACATTATTGATTTCTGCTGGGTTTTGCTTTTTGGATTTTCAGTAGCTGCTTGCTTTTTTTTTTCCCCTTCAAAACATGCCTTCAACTTTATGTAATTTCTTGTCCTAGTGCTGCCGTGGAACAGGATACTCTCGGTGCCTTTAACGCTGCTTTCCCGATGCTTGAGATGGGACACCAACTATGTGTTGATAATCTCCATAGTGAAAGTTCATTGTCTGGTGAACCTTTAACAAGATTAGGGATTCTTCAGGACTTTGAGAACAAGCTGTTGTATTCTGTAGTTTTTTATTAATTATATAAATATACTTTAAATTTTAACCAGTTGTTTTATTTTGAAGCAGCAAGGTAAGTGAATGATTGAAATAGATGAAGTGACTGTGTTTAAACTGCAAGTAGGCAGCAACAAAGGAGAATTGTTCTGTAATTTTAAAGTGGGCTTTGTGTGTCTGTGTGTGTGTGGGTATGCCTGTGTTTACTTTAGCAATACAATAGCTCCATTACAAGTGACTGGATTTAAACACGTGCTTTGCAAAAACAGTTTACTCTGGGTATGTTCATTTGTATGCTCTGTTTCTTAGCGTTTGTGTTCACCTGTTAGAGAGTAATTATAGCTGTCTCATTGCTGGTTAATTGAGGCTGTGTCTACTTCTCATACTTTTCTGCTAGGAGAGTTTATATCTTAGCTGGAATTTGATATCAAAATCACTCTGTGAAGGAGAGTTAAGGGGACAGGAATTTGGGGATAATTTAAATTTGATCACTTGAAAAGCAAATAGCCTGAGAGTAATTAAATTACTGGTTTATATTCCTTAAATGTCACTGAAAAGGACTCTTGCTTTTAGCCAAGGGTATTTGTCATTGGCCTGATTTCCTGTACTGGGAAGCTTGTGAGGTGATGAGATGAAATGACTGACATGCAGGAGTGATGAGAATGCTGTACAAAATCGTGAATCAGAGCAGATGGTGTGACTGTTTCAGATATCTTTTCAGTTTTCGTTTTTATAAGGGCAGCTTTCTCTTGCTAATGGAGCGAGCCTCTCGGGAATAAACATCAGGACTTAATTCAGATGCTAAGGTTTTCTGTCCTCAAGATGAAAGGAGAAAGCTTGTAGAAAAAAAGCTGCAGTTTTAGCCCAGAGGATTTGAGTTGCCGAGTGCTGCTGTTTAGCAGCATGAGCTGGAAAACTCTAATTATTCTATCATCTGCCCACGTTAACTTTGCCCAGCCTGGCTGAATGTTGCCCAGCATCTACTTTAAAAGAGGGCAGAAACAGTGAGCAAGATCATGCAGCACCAGTCTGTACCACAGCTGTGCTAGTACTGCTCTGACAATATAAGTTTTGAGCTCCAGTTCATCATCCTGAGTTTGAGAGTGCTGCCTGTCTCTCCCCTACATGAGTGTCCCTGTGAGCTGAGGCACTGTTAAATGGAAAACCAGCTCCAGACCTCCTCAGTGAGTAATCAGAGTTTTGAAAAAATTCTTAGGCATGAGTGTTTCCTGGTGGTTCTTGTGAGAAATGCAGTATTTGGAGAGTTCCCACTAGTGTTTCAGCACTAAGATGTAAATCAGATTACAAGTAGAGGAAAGGTACAATGTGTTCTTTTACTGTTACTCTAGACAGAGCTCTTAGTGTCCTTCAGTGTTTTCATAGTGATGCACACAAACCTTTATTTAAACCAGAAGTTCTGGGTCCGCAGTGGCAGTGCTGTCAGTCTGCTCTCTGGTTAGATGTAGATGAATAATTGGAAGCGTTTCTCCAAAGCCTAGCAGACATTTCTACAGTTCTGACCCCAAGGCCAGCCAACTTGTCAATAGGCTGTAGTACTTGTGTTTCAGTTCTTGGCAGTGTTTCACTAAACCAGAAGTTAGTTCTGGGTCATCTGTTCAATACTTGGTCTTTCAGTCCTGATCTGTGAAAAATCTGTTTTGAGGAATAACTAGTGCTTTATGTTGTCATGGGTTAACTATTTAGTGGTTGGGCCAACTGGGTATGAAAGTCCTATGCTCTGGAAAAAAGAGGACCACTGCATTTAATTGCTTCTCAATTTTCTTTTAGGCTGCTGAGAACTGCTGCTCAGGTTTTGTATTTGCTGCTAAGGACTGAAGTAACTTTAAGTAAGAGTGGCAGAAGCAGCTGTGATTTCTTCTGTTTTTTTTAGTAGTCATTCTTTTTGCCTTTTTCTCAGGACAGTGTGGTCTCAGAATTAGGTAGGTGCCTTAGACTTAGCTTGCTGCTGGCTAGGCATGAGTCTTGTGCTTCTGTGGTAGGCAGCTTCGAGCCTGTGCCTCCCTCTGTGCTTGAGGACAACCCCTGTTTCTGTCTCTGGATGCTGCCTTTTCTTGGCTGCCAGGTAATGACAGACCTGATTTGTTACTGCAATGGTGCTTCGCTGTGCCAGCCACTGCTGCTTTTAGCTGTGATAAAAGATGCAGGACATCTCGCAGAAGGGCTGGGCTGCCTGGTGCCAAGGTGTGCTCTGGAAGGCTTCCACGACAGCTGGACTCACAAGGCCTGAATATCACAATCCCTCTCCATCTGGCTTGCAGAAGTGATGCCAGGTGGATGGCTGACTTCAGTCCCATTTTACAAAAAGCTGAGGCACACGTAGCAACTTTTGTGGTATGCCTTGCATTAGTAGGGGGTATGAAGGAGTTAAGGCAGGGTGTGCTGTCGCCTTGCTCTGCCACCCAGTGATAATCTTTAATTACACAAATATAATTTCATGCGATTTTGCAACAGATTTTTTTTTTTATGGTATTGAATGCACTTGCAACAATTCAGTGGGTGTTTTTGCCCCCACACTTTTGATTTTTACTGCTCCTTTACTTTGTACCTACACTGACAACTTGCTAGTGCAGCAAAATGTTATTCACAGATATCTTTCTGCCTCAGTTGAGTGGCCTTGTGTAAGAAGTAAGAAAATAATGGTGATGTGGGAGTTGCAGAACCATGTAATTAATTCAGCCAATATACAGTGTTCTCTGGATCAGTTTTGCACCATGAGAGGTGGTGACTGCCCAGCCATGACCTCCTGCCACACCTTTCAAACTGCTTTAGAAAGATTTAAAGTGGGTTTGTTTTTTTTTCCTAGAATGTGACAGGTGGGAAGGCTGGTGCTGATCAATGTCTACATTCAAGTGTTCTGAAACAGTTTTTGCTCAGCTGCTTTGAAACCTGTGGGTACAGATGAAATCCAGAAAACATCATTGGAAGTGCCTCATTTCCAAAGGCTGTACGAATGGGGCTAGGATGTAGTTTTACAGCTCATGCAGTGAGTTTTCAACAAGAACATAGGTTGGCCGCATACTGTAAAAGGGTTATGGAGAGGTTAGATTTTTTGCTTGCTTTGTTTTGTTTTAAAATTAATTTTCATGCTTTTGTAGCTATTATCTTTTTAATGGCATGGTTGTATTTCCTCTTTAATCCATTGTGAAGTGCCATATGTGTCTGCTGCACTTTACTTCTAGGTGAAATGTTCTAAGGTGGACGCATTCTTCAAGAGTATGCTTTGTTCTCCAGTCCTGCAGCTCTTCACCTGGGAGTACTCAGCTCAGTACCCTCTTGTTCTGGTCATTTGTGCCAAGCCTCAAAAGTTAAAGTTGTTTTTTTAGTTGTCAGGAGAAGGTTTGAAAAGAGACACATTGTCAGAAGCAAGCAATGATGTCATGTTTAGATACGATCCAACCCAAAATTAAATCTAATCACGTTAATTAGAAAATTGCATGCTCACCTCCAAAAGCCCTACATCAGCAAGGCTGGCAGTAACCCTTTGTATCTCTGTCTCGCCTTGTTGTTAGGATCCTTTTAGCAATTAATGTGTTTTTAAATGCTACAATATCCCCAGGAAGAGTCGATGTTTCAGCATGCAGAGTGCTGGGGCGATGTTGCTATGGCAGCCTCAGCTGTGATTTCTTTCTCTTGTTAATGCCAAAACCCTTTTTTTCCCAGAATGTCCAGCATTTCAGTTATTGGCATTCTTCATGTGGAAGTGGTTCTTTATAAAGTGGAGAGGCCATTTATCAGTCATTTTATTGCTTTTCCTAATGGAATTTCTAGTACAGGTAATGCAATACCACTTTGTGCGCAAGATACTGTAAATACAATCTAATCTAAAAGACTTCAGTCAGTGCTGTGATGGCATGAGTCGATAACCAGAGAAGCTGCTGTGGAATGTCTGGTTGTGATAGCAGTGAATTCTTTTTATACCTCTTTGCTGGTGACTCTGAACATCGTATCTACCCTGGAGCACCAGCACCATGAAGGTGTAGGGTAAAGGTGTCTCAGTATTTCCCTTAGTGTGCTGAATGCCAGATAGCCAGAAAAAGAAACCAACCTAATTTTAGCAGAGGTTTAATGGACATTGGAGTTATGTTCTCAACCCTTACCCTTCCACATGACTGTAGCCAGCTCACTCTGTGTGAGCATAGAACTGCCTTTGTTTTGAACCATGTTTGTCTGGTGCCTCACAGAAGTGAAGATACTGCTCCGAGGCAGTTGCAGCCAGCTCTCGGTCTCCCTGGTGAGAACCTGACCTTCCCCAGAGTGCTCTGTGTTTAAAGAATGGCTGATTCCCAGCTGATGGGCAGAGATTTCATTGCATTCTATTTTTCATTTGATGTCATACATATTTTTTTTTTCTCATTCATTGATGCTGGCATGCCATACTTTTGTTTTTATTGTCATCACAAATCCATATACCAGAATGAAAAGTACCAAAATGGTGGTACCTGTGCATGTTGCTCTTCAGCCTGCACAGAGACAGCTGCAATGAACTGAGCATGGAGTTCTCCTGGAGTGAAATGCCTGCTAAAAAGGCAATCAGAATAAAGCTTATGTAGTCAGTGAGGGCTTGCAGTATCTGGCAGGATACCAGGATGCGCATACTCTTTCTTTAAAGACTTGGTTTCTTGTTATGTGTTAATTTGATTCCTGGAGTGATTCTGGAAGAGAAGAAGACTTTAGCAAGAATTTGCATCCAGATTAGATTTTTTTTTTTTTTTCCTGGATGAACTTACATTGACTTTTGTTGTCACTTTGCTCATTTGTGCTGCAAGGAAGCATGAGCCTATCATAGACAGTGTTAGACAAATGAGGAATCTTTATATGGGATAAGTGACTGCAGAGCACCTGGTGTTGAGCAGTGAAAGGGAACTGAAGCACATAAGCTACTCTGGGTGAGGAGGAGGAGTGAAGGACCCTGGCAGGAGATGCAGAGGCGCTGTGGGGCCAGCCCACAGGATGGAGTGGGTGAATACCCAGAGTTCAAGGTCTGAGCGTGGGTCTAGGGTAGCAGAAGAAAGGGAACAGAAGAAGGAAGCCTGTGGGAGAGGTGCAATGAGGGCGATTCTCTTACCTGCTTCTCGACATGCTTGTAAGTGGGCAGTGATTTACTCTTTGGTGGAAATAGAGATTTCTGTTCACTTCCACCCACTGTAAGGAGAGGTGGAGAGGCTTCCCTGTGAGCCAGAGCTGCTGTCCTCGTGTTCTGCTCTGGCTGTGTTCCCAGACCGGAAGGAAACAGCTCCTCTCTCTCTTGGGACAAGCTGGAGAAGTATTACTGGTATGTGAAATTGAAGATACAGTTTTGAAAATCTCTGATGAAATAAGTGTATACAGAGTCAGAGAACATTAGGGTTTGGGAGGTACCTCGAGTGATCATTGACTCCAACTCTTTTCCAGACCAGGATCAGCTAGAGTAGGTCACACAGGAGCACATCCAGGCAGNATAAATTACTGTTCACCCAACTTTCTATCCTGTCCAGGTCTCGCTGAGTGCCAGTACAGCCTTCAGGTGTGTCAGCCACTCCTTCCAATTTTGTGTCATTGGTCATACATGCACATATGTATGTATACACACACCCCACAAGTACTCTGTCTCACTCTCTCTCCCTTTCCATCTATCTGTCTGTCTATCTNTGTTGAACATCACTGCAAAGAGCTTGGCTCCATCATCCTGACTTGCTCCTCACTTATTTATAAACATTAATGAGNCTATCTAAATGACAGCTTTGTAATGTTTGCACGGAGTTGCCTGCTTAAGAACAACTACAGACCTGCAAGCAGATGTTCAGGAGGATAAAGCACTATCTGTAACAAACTGCTACAGTTGAATGTTGCAGCAGACAAAGGAATGAAAGTGGATTCCAGCTTGAACTGCTTTCTTCTTTTAAACTAAAATTATTAAGCCCTTTGGTGCCTTGAAAGCTGCTTGCAGAAGGAAGCCTGATGAACATTGAGTGTTCTGAGGGAATCTTTGCATGAGCATGTGTAGACTTTTCTGGCAGCACTTAAGGCTTAAGACACAGGAAGATAATTTGAAATGAGCATCTCTGTGTGCTAACCTCTAACAGCATGTGTGGGGAGTGCTAGCTGTAGAGCTGCCCTTCTTGGCTGCCATTGAGTTTGGTGCCTTCTTTTTGAGGGTTCCCTTCTTAATATTGACATAAGCGTTTCTCTGGTGTTGAATACCAGTTAGACACTCAAGTGAAAAGTAAACTCTGTAAGTGGTGGGAGAGCCTGAGAAAATATTTTGTGAATCCAACCCTGTTCCCTGAGGCATTAGTTAGATAAGAAAGTAATTGAAAAGAAAACCAAATCTTTATATACCAATGGCCTAAAAATCCTATTTAATTAAATCCTATTTTCTTTAAGAAGTTGACAATTGAACAGGAAATTTTTTAGCCCGTGTGAGAGCTAAGGTATCTTTGGCATGGAAGGTCAGCTGGGATGCTGAATTATGGATCATGGGGCTTAAGCCTGAAGAACAGATGCAGCCTCTGTTATAGCAAATTGTTGAGGTCTGGTTATAGAGATTCATATTTGCAAGTGCTGCTTTTTCCAACTCAAACCCCACTCTCTCCTTCTCTGCCCCCAAAGTGAAACTACAGAAATTGAAATGAGGTATTCACCGAGATGGACCTGCTCACTCACAAAAGAATTCTGGTAGTAGCGTATCTGGCTGACAGGTGGAGCTGGAGGATGTTAGGAGGTGGTTCTGCACTGTTAGCTTCAAATCACTGCAGGTGTAGAAACCTTGTGTTAATGCTTTCAAAATGGAAACCACTGTGTGACATCTCCAAGAGGCACTGCAGGAAAGAGTCTGTGAGCTTGGTAGCTGTCTCTTGGACAGTCAGAATGCTTGGAATGAGTTTGTTTGGCCTTAGACCAAGGCCTCAGTCTAGTGTATGCACCTGTTGTAGTGTCTGGTTCTTCACTTAGCATGAGATTGTGAAATACTTGGGCTCAACACCCAGAGTTTTCCAGTGGGTGCAGCTGGGACACATGACTGTCACTATAGAAGTATTCAGGGTTGCAAAGGCAACATTCAGACAGCCAAGGTTACCAAATCTTAAGGAAGGTGTGAATGGAGCAGCTAAAAACATCTTGGTATGAACTGTAACACATTATCTGGATTCTGGTTTAACAGTGTTAAGGATGAGAAACTATTCCTTTCAACATGGCAGAAAACCTTCTGGTACAAAGCTGGATGTGCTTGGCAAAATATGAGTTATGCTGAAAGTTGTGTGTGATGGTTGTTTTGTGTGTTGTGGAGCTTAATTTTTTTTTTTTTTTAAACTGCAGCTGACTAACCATAAAAATGAAAGGCAGTTAGTCTAGGTCTTAAACAAGAGTACAAGCAAGTGTAAATTGAATTGTCAAAGGTGTTGTATTCTCTGGTCACCTTGGCTCCAGGAGGATTGTTGTATGGATCTCTGTCTGTGGAGGGAGAAGTCAATTATGTGTTGCTTAATAAGTACAGCATTGAAGACACAGGAAAGTTTTAAGTAGCCAATGTAGTATTATTTTTTTTTTTTAATTTATTTTGCTCTTTACAGAGAAGATTTAAATAGGGGAAATGATCCACTGCAAAATCTTGAGGGTTCGGGTAGAAGTGACATGCAGAATCTTCATGCTGTCAGCTCAGCCTGTTTGTACATATGCTGAATGTGGCATATTTAACTGCAGGTTAGCTTGGGAGCTTGTAAGCTTTGAAGTGTTGGGGTTTTTTTAGTGCTTAGTAGCACAGTATTAAGATAAAAAAAAAATATTGAAATAGCAAAAAGGTTTCACACTCAAAATCTGTCATCCAGTCTTTCTGCCACTTTACGTCACTTTATGCAATTCTTGTGGGATAGCAGGTACTGCGCCAAGCTAAACTTGGTTTTTGCTGTGGTTTGAAGCAATAAAGGATGAAGACTGTGGACTTGAAAGGAAAGAAAATGTGCAGAATTGTCAGAATTCTGTATTCAGAGTGTTAATTAAATCACACAGTGCACCATTGCCAGGAGCTCAGCTGAGAGTAATTTGCAAACCTGTTAGAAAAGGGAGTGGCCCTGAAATTGCTCTTTTTTTTTTTCCCCGCACACACAACCCCCCCGTTATTTTTGTGGATAAAAGAGGGAACAAGAAACAATTATTCTGAGAAAGGACCTGATCTGGTGAGGTGGGCAAAGCAGAGATGTTTTCTGTACATTTTAAATAGCACATCCTCTATTTGTCTGATTTTATGTGGATGCAGTTTTTATTTTATTCTACTGCTTAAGGTGCTCTGAACCAAACTGTAATGTTTTTTCCCCTCTTTCAGTAGCTGCTTCGTGACAGAATGAAAACTGGATGTGAGTTGTGCATTGGGAAGTGATTGATGTGTGCTTGTGCGGCTTGTATCACTATGAGAAACACAGGTGCAGCTGCTGATGATGTTTGCTAGAAGTAGATTGAAAAAGCAAGAAAATGAAATTGCACTTCTGCACAGAAAACCTGTTGTAAAACTGTGGGGCAGGAAGCAATTCCGGAAGCAAAAACTGCATTTGTTTCTGCGAGACAAAATGAAGAGGCTTCTTCACGGCCAGGTAGATGAGAATCCAAACCATGCTCATCACTGCCAACTTTCCCCTGTGGAGATTGAAACAGATATGTTTGTTTGTGGAATAAAGAGGAGCTCTGCAAGCACTGAATTTTCCACTGCTGGAGGGGACTTCCATCAGGACGAAGTACATGATTCCAGGGGAGTGAGCGAAATGTGTGTTGGTGAGGTTGAGTTGAACTGGGATGGCTATGTCAAAATACCATGCTCGGTTCAACGGAACAAGAAGGACTTGCAGGGAAATTCTGATGGTACTGTGCAGACCTCTTCTGAAAGAAAGGAGAGAGCATCTGAGCACAAAGATCTTTCTTCTGTAAGCATTACCATGAGCTGGAGGGAGGTAGCTGAAAGGCAAGGGTGCTTTCCCCAGGAAAAGCCCTTTGTGTACAAGGGTCCTAGGCGACGTTCAAGAGATCGTTCAGCTGATGTGGTTGATTACATTGTCAAAGAGCTCCAGGGAATTAGCCGCATCCAAACAGAGATTGCGGAGCTCAGGCAGCACCTCACCTTGATAAAAGGCTCTGTGGATGAAGTCTCCAGCTGTGTGGATACAGTCTTGAGTGAGATAGAAGGCCTGCAAGGTGGTTCCACTGGCAAAAATTCCACTGGCAAAAACCTCAGTACACATGTTCAAGAGCCTAGTAGAGAGGTGCACAAGGAAGAACCAGTGTTATATTTTTATGGCATCCCAGAAAAAGATGGTGAAAACACAGTAGAGCTTATCTGCAGCTTCTTGTCTGAATATCACTGTTTCAATGGTATTCAGTGCAGTAAGTATATAAAAGATGCTTATAGATCAGATGTTGGTACAGACAAGCCATTAACACCAAGACCAGCAGTTGTGGAACTTGTTAATTGTGAACAGAGAGACTTTATTTTACAGAAGTCTATCCTTCTGCAAAGCTCAGGGGTCCGAATTGCTACCAGTGAAGAGCAAAAACGTCAGAATGGCCAGAGGGGCCACAAAACAGATCCAGTCTCTTTGCAGTCTGACATCAAGAAAAATCATTGCAACTCAGTGAATCCTGATGCAGCTCAGAGAACTGATGCCACTGGGCCCCTTCAGATAGACTCATGCCAGGTTAAATATAAAAGCACAAACAGAAAAGCACAGTGCATAGAGCAGACACTTGATCCTGTGCAGAAGTCAAACTTGACTAAGAAGAACAACACGATACCTGAAACTGGGAAGTATGCCAAAACAATAAGCAGCAATGAGCAGCCTGCAGATGACAGTGACATTAACCAGGCCCTTTGTGAACCTCAACAAAATTCAGAGGTAACCAATTTGGCCGAGTCAGGTCATGGAAATTACTGTCACTTAGCTGACTCTCTGGACCATGCCAGCCAGATGTGTGCTTCAAGCAATGATAGTGAGCACAGGCACGACACTGAGAATTGTTCTTCCCTTCTAGATAAAGATGAGAGAGTAACCACAGAAGAAACTGAAATAGACTGTGATACCCCCTGCAAATTTACCAGTGTGGAAAAAATTGATACTCAAAGAGAAGATGTTTCTAGTGGGATGACAACCATTAGCTATGATCGTACAACTGATGAAATGGCCTATAGTAGTGATAGCTTGAAAGATATGATCCAAATGGACTTGAATGATCAAGATCCAACTGATCAGGTTTTTAGGGATGTCCTGGAAAATTCCCAGTATTTTCTTGACCATTCCCGGGATAACATTGATCTCGTAGACATGAAGTTTTACACTAATAAGCTTGGGAAAGCTATTAATCATTTCAGGTCTGCTCTGCAGGTGGTGTTTCACAAACTGGACTCAAGCGATTCTGAAATCCTTCTGGAAAATGATAGTGGCTTACAGATGGATGATGACAATACACTTATGCTGACCAGTTCTGGTATGTGTGGCAGCTCTGACAACTTCACAGAAACCCCTCTCAGTCAGTCCTCCGAGAGCCAGGCAAACCCAGCTGTCAACAGTGAAACATCTGCTCAGATGCAGTTTATTCCTTCCAGTCTTTCCTCGGTTCCACATGAGCCTCCTGTATCCAGTCTGATGTCATCATCGGACTGTGAAATCCCCACTGGGCGCCGCTCACCTCCTGAGGAGATGGCAGGAGATGCGAATTCTCTACCTGAGCCAGCAAAGGAGTGCCGACCCATGAGCCTTGACAAGGTGTGCGCAGAGACCATCTACCTGAACAAGTGCATCAACAATTTCAAAAATGTTCTGAGGGAAAAGAGACAAATGCGTAGGCGACTCTTAAAAGAATTAGCGCAGGAAGGAAACTGGACTTCCGCTGAGGAGACCAACTCAGGTAAACCGAAAAAAATGTTTTTAAGGAGATGTCAAAATCTGGTGTTTGTGCAGGCAGCAGCCAACACCTCGCTCTGTGCCTGAGCAGCTTGTTAGATAGAAGTTGTGACCAAACAGTTATGAAGGCAAATGCGTACTTCCTACAGCTGTGCTGGTAACAATTTATTAACTCACTGAAATGCGAGTTAGCAAGCTTCACCTTTTTTTTTTTTTTNTTTTTTGTTTGTTTCATTTGTTTGAGAGAAAGAGGAAGGGAAGATTTGCAATGCATCTTCAAAATAGCAGGTGTGAAGAGTTTTTCATCATAATTCGTGACTTGGTTTCTTTCTCGTTGAATACTTAAGACATGTGATAACAAAGTGTGTGTTTAAGCTATAAGTAGCCACATTTGCAGTTTGGGGAGTTGAGTGGATCCAGGCTTCAAGTGGCTGCATTGCAAAGTGGGAGTTCTCAGTGTTTAATCACTCCTAGTTGTTATTCTAGTAGAGACCTTTAAAATAAAAATAAAAATTAGAAGACAAAAAAAGAAAAATAGAGACCTCTGTTTTGGTATTGTATTACTTGTTCAGAAATTTTCCATTTTTGCCAGCATGGATAAGATAGCATTTGACCACAGACATGTAAGCTGATACAGCTGTGGAGCTGTGCTGGTTAACCCTTTCCTGAACATGTGGGAGATAGAAATGCCTAACATGTTGTGATGGGTCATATTTGGTTTGGTAAAACAAAACCTAACCTTGAAACATAGATCCATCTGCCTCCTCCCTCTCCAGGCAGTGAGGAAACTTTTTCAGAGTTATCTCTGTTCAAATCACTACACAGTTAAGGGAAGAGGCCTTGTTTCAAAAGTGAAAGATACTGGCACTACAGCTTGAAATCCTCACTTCCCTATTACAAAGCCTTGCATATCAAACATTGCCATTTCTTCTTGCAGTCATGTAAGCTAGAGAGAATTAGTGTGCTCTTCTTACCATTGAAAGAGTTGTCCTTCTACAGGTGTATTTTCCAGTGACTGTGCTTTCTTTATGAATTCCTATTCGATTTTTGTACCAGTAACCTTCTCAGTTATGCAGCTTATAAAGCCTGTAATCAGCTTGTTGCATTCCTATTTTCAATGAGGTCCTTAGTATAGAGTTGGTTCAAACAAAAGATTTTTAGTGAGGAAAATGCTAGAATTTGTTAGCAAGCTTGGCATAGGTACATATATATTTTTATGTTTCAAGGGAATTTGTGGAGTACTAAAATACAGATAGTACAGGTGAAATGGATCTTTTATTTTCATTCAGAAAGCTTTTTTTGTTTGGAATTTTTTTGGTAGTGTTTAGGTAATGCTCAATTTTTGTATGGATGTCCTAATTTTAGGACACAGGGAGCCGACAGTGGTTTGAATTAGCATTTGCCACAGTGAAAAACAAAAACAAAACAAAAACTCATACCCCAAACTCCCCAACAAGAAAACAAAACAAAAAAATCTCCAGCACCGAAATAACCAGTTTCTGAATATGAGAGGAGACTTCTCATCTCAGTAGAGTTTGAACAGTATAGGCATGTTCAGAAGGTGAGAAATAGCTGGAATGGTTAAGGAAGAGAGTCACAGCTGGACTCTGATACCTTAGATCTGACTCCAGAGTGGATTGGCATTCCTGAGCCTCCCTGGTTCAGTTCTCCTCTACATCGTCAAGGGATGTGACAAAGAGTTGCTGCTTGTGTGACACAGGTGTAAAGGCATATCTATATGGTAGACAGGACAGTAAAATGAAATTACAATATAGAAAGTGTGCTCTGAGAAATAGGAGGAGTCTAAAGTTGTCAATTGTAGTGGAAAACGCTGGGTACAGCATGAGAAAAGGAAGAGAATATTGAAGAAAGCTCTGGAAGGCATGTTAGGAAGTGAAGCAGCCCAGACTGCCAGAGCAAGGCAGAGGAGCTGGGCAGCATGTCTGTCCGGAGTGAAGGTAAATAGTGAAGGGCGTGGAGCAAGCAGGCAAGGAAGCAGTGGGTGAATAACCTCTTGGCAGTAGCCAGAGAGAGAGGGATTCATAGAATGGCTTCATTTGGAAGGGACCTTAAATTTGTATTGCCAAAGGCTGTAGAACAGGGCAAAATTAATCATATAGTTGTTCCATTTGAAATACTGTTGTTTTGGGATGCGTTTTCTGAGAAAGTGAAGCAACAATGTCATGTGATTCTTCACTGAACTCTACATAAAGTTGAACTAAGCTTTTATTTTCTTACTTTGGAGGACAGTGAAAGGTTGTTCATTTGCTTTTTTCCCCCCTAGCTGCAGAGGAGTTTTTATCTATTACTTTAAAACTATAATCTGTTCTTTTAAGTTCCTGGGGCGGGTTCACTGAAAATCCAGTTCTGTTTGCTAGCTTTTTGGTTCTGAGCCTGGACCACTTTATTCCTCATGCATGCTTGAAAGTTCAGTTCAAGGTATTTTATTTGAAGTGTTTGGCAGCAGTGTGCAGTAAAGGAATGGGTGATAGATTTGAAGATGTTGATAAATCTGTGTGTTTTGGTGATTCAGACATGATGCACTGCCATAAAGGTTTAAATTATTTATAGTTATACGTATTGCAAATTGCCAGAACAATTTAGAACTTAACAGATGCACACAAACTATTGTTGAGTTTAATTTGAAGTTGAAAGAGAGAAAAAAGTTATCCCCTGAGTATCGGAGCAAGTTTTTAAAGTTTTAATTTGAGGGGGGAAAAAATAGGCCAGGTGAAGATGAAGATAATTCAGCTTTATACATGCTTTAAAAAATGCCTGAAATGATTTTTGTAGGTGTGATTTGAAGTTTAACTTAGTTAGTCACTATTGATGATGCTGTGAGTGCACCTGCTGTAACAAGACATAACCAGAAAATTTTATGTCTTTCTCTGCAGTTCCTCAGAGCTGGTCCTGTATTTGGGCTGAAACTGTTCTGAACAGCTTTAAACTGAAAGGGATTAGAAACCTAAAATATGTATGAAATTGAAGTCAAAGGAATATTTTTTTTTTCCTCTCCCTCCCTCCCCCCCTTTTCATTTTTTTGTCTTAAATAAATGTGATGCAAGATATATTGCTTTGTGTTTGTATAAAAGTAAGTTTTATCTGTATCTGAGAAACTCTAGTGCTCTCAGACCTTAAAATTGATCAGTGCTAGCCTGTGTCAAGTTTTTTTTTCCTGTGGAAAATCAACCCCAGTTGGGTGAAGTGAATAAGCTTCTGAAAAATGTGTAGTTTGCATATGCTCACTGGTACGCTACAGCTGAGCTGTTGCGCTGCCAGAGACTCCATCTGTCCTCTGCGATTTCCACAGAGTGGGTTAAAGCAAGGCTTTCCCTGCTTGGCATGTCTGAGAACCACGGCAGACCTGAGAGAGGACACAAGTTCAGGTCGTCTAAATCTTCTGTGCTCAGAAGACTTCATGGGAGAGACATTAAGAAAGAATCTGGTTGAGATACAAAGGGAGTGAAAAAAAAGTAGGAATGAGGGAAGTCTGGATCTGCCTGGAACATAGGGAAGCAACTTCAGGGAGCAAGTCAGGAGAGATTTGGCTTGGCTTTGAAGGGTTTGAGAAGACTCTGTCTCGTAGGTGAGAAAGTTTTGCTTAGTAGACGAGCAGGAGGTTTAGAAAATCAGTTTAGAGGGGAGCAGTCAGAAATGTATGCACCCCAAAAAGCATGTTCCTATCTGAATCTAGGATGGACCCTAGGTTTCTTCAGGTTCCCTAGGACAGCAAGTCTGTGCAGATCTGACTGCCAAAACATGACATTCCTGCAGCACTGGCTATGAAGCAGAAGACAACAGCAGAAGACAGCAACAACATACTGCTTGTATTTTCTCTCTCATTAGCTCAAGCAAGAGAGGCCAGCAGAGTGGTCTTTTGGATTTTTGCCGTTAGGAGGATCCATGCAGGCATGTCTTAAGGTGTAGAACTGAGTTTTTACTTTAGCTACAATCCGGATTTTCATTTGCTACAGTAATTTGACTTCACTCCTTAGCGATTGAGTTAAAATAGCTTCTCTATTTTTCTGTCTTAGTGGTGGCATTTGTATAATTACACCCATATAGACAGTAATTTTCAAAACTATTTTAGCTTTTAAACCATTTTGAGTGGCCCTTGTTGCCATGAAGATATTTCTTACCCTCCATCTTTCATATGCAAATAAGCAATATAATTCTTCTCTGCAAATACAGAATTATTTGATTGGAAAACTTAAAAGAATACCATGTCTGTACCGGAAGTTTTGAATAGAGTTCTCATATAACTTTACTAGCCTTGAAATTGCCAATCCATAAACATGAGATTTAGTGTAGGAGGCTTCTGGATTTTTTTTTTTTTTCCTTAAGAGTTGCCTGGATTTATAAGACCAGAGAATATCTCTTTGCATTATGATTATTTGTGAAGGCAAAACATGGTCTGTGGGAGCTACCAGTTTCCTTGTAATGGGCAAAATGTACAGAGGGTGAGGAGGGAAGGAGGGAGGGTGCTTCAAATACAGATGGAGTCTGGTGAAAGGGGGAACAAATCTGTTCCTATCCATAATAAACACAGGTTCTTTTTCCAGTGTGGCAAATAATAGCTCTCTAATTCTGTATTAAGATTGCTTAAAATTCTGGAGTTAATGAAACAGGAACTGTAACTCTAAAAATCATCTCTCAAAAGCATATGTTTTAATTCAGGTGCAGTTACAGATATGGCATTTGATCAGTTTAACTTGAGATTAACTGGTAGTGATTAACTGGTGGACATCCCACGAAGCAGACAGGAAAACTCTTCACTGCACAAACATTTTATCAGCTTGTGGCAAATGTTTTCACCACTTTTGAAATAATCTCACAGAGTTCATGGCAGAAATCTGGTCTATTAACTTGTGTTCCTCTCCTTCTCTTTTTCCCTTCACAGAAGGAGGTAGAGGAGAACTCCAGGTTGTACCTGTTGTCCCTTGTAACCAGCATCTCTTTCTGAAACTTCCGTGTGTGCATGCTTTGTCTTCATGTAGCCAATTGCTCTTGCTGTGGCACTGAGATTCAGTTCAGCATGTTATGGTTGTTGGAGGAATTGCTAACACTGTGTTTGAGTTAAGAGTCTGTTCAGTGCGTATCACCTTGTACAAAGAGGAAAACATGAATATTTGGAGTGATCTCCCTTCAGTGCTCTATGGGGTGTGTGTAATGTGCACAGGCGCCATGTTAGCAGGGTACAGATTGTTTAGCTTGTCTCTTCCAGTCTTCCTCTTCATGAATAAGACTTTCCTTATTCTTCCTCAGCTTTATTATTTTCATTCCATCTCTATCTGCTTTTTAAGTTTACAGCTATTAGTCTCAGAAGTACCGCTATGCTGTGATTAAGCAAGACTATGGGTGCTGGGAGGTGTTTGCTGCCTTTTTAGCTAGCTACACTAGCAAAAATCTGCATTTTGCTTTGATCAGGGATGTCTACCCCACGAGAAAGGCAAGACTTTTCCCTTAATACCCACTGCTGTTGCCTCTCCACTTGTGGACTTGTTCCCTTGCCTTATTGCCCTGTGGGCAACAGGTAACTCTTTCCTCCTAGGAGGATCCACAGAACTTTTTTGTTGACTTCTGTGCACTGTCTTAGTTTGGGATTTTTTTTGCAGCTGTACTCTGTGTAGAGATTTTTCTGTCTCTTAAATTCTCACCTGTTTTGCTTTCTTGAATTTATGCAGTGTTGAGTTCAATGCTATGGTTCTGCCCTTAGTTGTATGAATCAGGCTAAATCACCTTCCTGGACTAGGCTTTTGAGCCTCCATACAGATCTCATTCTTTGAGTTTGATGAATATGCATTTCCAAGTTTTATTGGCTTGTGTATCAGCAGTTTTCTCTTGTTCTTACTGGTTAATGTCTGTCCATTAATGCTTTTTCATAGATGCAGAGATATCTGGTGTCAAAGTCTTTTTCTGGCTTGAGTGCAAAAGCAAGCAGCCTCTTTTAAGCTTCTGATCTGTCAGCTGGAAGACTGGCCCCGGAAGGTACATCAGGTGCAAGGAGCTTGCTTTGAGGCTTTTCACTCTTTATTTACATTGATGCTGTTTCAGAACACAGTGAACTTTAAAATAATGAGTTGGCTTGTTGCTTTGGATTCCATGTAAAATTCAGCATGCTTGAGTCAATGAAGACATTGTGCCACAAGACCAACAACTTTAATTGGGAGCATTTAGTTCAATCTGATTCTGCTGATACTTCTGAAGAAACAGTCTAATTAGGCATGACCATAAGTTTAGACTGAAATAGTTGCCTCTTGTTTTAGCCTGATTCAGATTAATCTGAAGCTAAATTGAGATCTTTGATGTTTAATAATGAAGCATGGTATTTGAAAACAAATTAACATGATTTTCAAAACAAATAAAAGGTCATTGATTTATGTTTTCCTTATCTGTTTAAATAAAGCAGCTTTCCATGTTTTACATCTCTTTTTTATCTGAGAAGATAATGTGCTGGACACAGTACTTAAATAGGAGGGAAAGTTACATTGTTCAAAAACCTTTTATGTGGAGAGATGGATTTATATGGAGAGGCCTAAAGGATCTGGAGTTTTTCTTCTTTTTGCTGCTCCAGATTTTAAAAAAAAAAAAAAAATTATACTTCCCTATCCAATTTATGGACTTTCTCTTGTATGGAATTATGTAATTGTGTGTCCTATCCAATGAAAGATCTTCTTGTGTATGAAATGTGAAACTCAGAAATTGCAACTTGATGAAGTAACCTCTCAAATTACTTGTAAGCCTAGCTGCTGCTTTGCCTGAGCACTCAAAACTCCTATTAGTTTCCCTTTTAGTCTTCACCAAACTTCCCTTCCCTGCAACCAAATAGCGTTCCTTAAATGATTATGTCTGTTGAATTGTTTAATCCAAAGTATTAGAGTTTTGCTATTCTGTCACTGGCATTATTTTGCTAACTGGATCTTGGTTGATAAGAAACATTAGTTACCTGGAGAAGACTTTTCAACTGATTGCAGCTCGCTTTACTGTAAGCGAGTATACCACATTAAGCAGCGGTGACAAGCACTTTTCTGAGTGAAGATATTTGGTGGACTATGGATGTCAAATTCTCATCTGCTGACATCATAAAAAAAGAAAAAGGATGTGATGGGCTCCTCTATTTACATATTTGATTCCCCATCTTTTCTGTGCTGCTTTATGTGTTCGGTGGAGTTAAAAAATAAAAAATCATGTTCTGACTGCTTTCAAGGAAGGGATCAAGGGACACTGCTGTGCAGAGAAGTGAAGCATAAGCTAGCAAATGCTTGCTGTGATGTGCATCGTGCAAATATCTGGGTAGTAACATGTCTACTTTGCCCTCCTGTTTTGGGAAGAGCAATGCTAAGGACTCTCACAGTTGTTCTGGGTTTGTTCTCATCTGTCTGTTGTTTCCTCTCCTTGCCCAGGCTGTAACTGAGCCTGGCTGTTTTAAGCTGAAGTCAAGCAGATCCATGGCTGGCACAAGACCTGGAGCCCTGCTTTATCCTGGTGTGAGTGCTGCTTTTAGAGGGAGGGAAACTCCCCAACTGCAGCAAATCCAACTACACAGCATTGCTGTTCCACACCACAGGAGTGGTGTAAGCTATGAATTGCTTTAACTGGCACTCCTGGACCTGTCTGCTCCCTGTTATCCCTCATGCCAATGCTTGTAGGTAATGCAGCCTCCGGTCCTTTAACTATGTATGTCAGTTAAACAGGGGACTGCAAAGAACTTGATGCTCTTCCACTGTGTGATGCCATGCCTTTACTTAATGTATAAACTGCCTAATTTCCATCTTCAAACCTGGTGATGTTTGGTGTCTGCTTCTCCTTTTGAAAGGCTACTACAGAGCTGTCACAGACACCTCTGAATTGTCATCCTGTTTTGTATTTAGCTGCAGTTCTTTGAGGCAGTGTGTTCTGTCTCTTGCATCAGCACAAAAAAAGGTTCTTTTTGCTAGAGAAAGCAAGCTGATAGTATTATCTTGTGCTGCTTTTACTATTTGCCTTTGTATTTGTTTTTTTTGTTGTTGTTGTTTGTTTTGTTTTTTACTTTGATGTAGAATGAAAAGGTTGTGTATGCATTTCTTAAAGAGTCTTGCCAGCATAGTGCAGAGGTTTTATTTCTATGGAGACATTTCATTGGATGTACTTTATGGATGATGTTCTCTCCTTACATGGCTGTATCAGAGGCCCATGGCCGATGTGATGACAAGAAATCAAGGCCATTGTCATATTTTCTCCACCAAGGAACACATTATATGCAATCAAATTCACAGCAGGCTTTGAGGCTGTAACCTTGCCATTTATACCAAGTTTAATCCTCCTTTGTCGTAATCTTCTCTACCATTGATTCCTTGCACTGGACATCTGAGTTCTGTATCAGTGCTTCTGTGTTTGTCATCGGTGGATTTTATCAGCAGAGCCTACTTGCTTCCACCAGCTTTCTTATTGCATTGCCTGTAATGGCTTAGTTACAGTTGTTTACCCACCTTGAAGCTCCCTACTCCTTTTCAGCTTATCTGGCCTCATTAATGTCACGTGGCATTGGATCAAAAGCTTTTTGTTGACATGAAAATTCAGTTGATAATTCATTTTACAGTCTAAAGAAAAATGGTTCCTTATGTCAAACAAAAAAGTATGCTTTTAAACATGATGTGCTTTGGGTTTTGGTTTGGTGGTTTGTTTTTTTTTTTTCCTATTTTCTAGTTGCTTACATGTTAATTCTTTCCTCCTTGTTTACTCTGCAGCTTTTCAAGCTGTTGAAGCCAGTAATGAAACTATGCTAGTCTAGATCACATTTTCTTCTTCCACTCAAATGCATGTACTGCATTGGCGTTTCTACAGTCTCAAAGCATCAGCCCTCTTTTTATGGGTGTCAGGTGCTGGTTCTCTTGGCATTTTCTCAGGAAAAATGCTGGTTGGAGCAAATTTAACCTCTTTCAGCAGGTGGTAACTCCTGTTTCCACACAGCCATCACCTGCCTTGCCCCTGTATCAATGTTGTCACCTATAGGAAGCTCTTTCCTTTGTTTTGTGCTGTTGTACCCAGTTGATATTTTAACCTTAACCTTAGAAAAGCTTTTTTTGTCTTCTCATTTTATTATTTGCATGTCTAAAAGGCTTGGTGAAAGTAATTACAATAAATGAGCAGAATTACAGCTTATCTGAACTCTCAGAAATTTTTACTTGGTATGTCCCAGAATCTGGGAGATGATGGAGGTTTCCTTCTTATAGAATAATAGAATTATTTACGTTGGAAGGGACGAGAAGATCACCTAGTTCCAACCCCCTNGCTTTCTGTCCTTCTCTGCATCTACGCTCTTGACCATTCTCTGATGACTTGTGATTGCCTGTAGGAAATTACTATTGCTCAGTTAGGCAACATCTTTCCCTGGATCCTTTTTCCCTGAACAGAGTTCTTGATGCTCTTGTGGTCCCATGCTTTGTCTGTTGTTTTAATGTCTTTAGTATTGTTCGCCTGTATTTTGAATTTCTCAGATAAACTGGTTAAAAACTGTTACATTAATTTCATTTCTCTATAAGTGTTGCCATGTTTGTGTTTGTCATTCTCTGTCAGTTAGTATAGGTAAACCTACCAGTGTCAAGCTCAGTCCAGCATATAACACTGTTTTGTTTTAGGACACTCTTCCAAGTGTTCAAAGGCAGAAATGAAAGGCTTAATGAAACCAGCAGTTGATTCATATCCCTTCAGAGGAAACACACGTTTCAGGCTGAGGTGGTTTGGAAGCACAGCTTGGAGAAGAGATGCTTCTAGCACAGTCTGTCCTGGAGGACTCTGCATCCTGGTGTGCTGTTCTGGTTGGAGGAGAAAAAGCCACCAGTGTTGCACCATCGGCATGGGCTCCTGCCTGGTCTGCAGGCCTGTGCAATCACTTAGTAAAGCTCAAGTGTCCTTTCAACAATGGGTGATGTCGTACCTGTTTAAACATGCCTATCATGTTCCTGCCTGTTTAAAGTAATAAAAGTGGTGTTATTTTCAGATCTCTCTTGCCCTAGAATTGTAGAACTAACAAATAAAATTTTTGTACTCCTGCTGCTATACAAGTCAAGACCTCAAATAGAAACTTGTTTTCCTTGATTATTTCTGCTCTTCTTGGGAGAGTTTATCTGTTGCCTGTGTACAACCTGAGGTCACAGAGCTCACCGAAATTGCAGGACCAACAAAAAATAATAAAATCTTTCTTTTGGATCTGTTATCTTGTATCATCCTGGAGCTTATTTCCTGACAGATACTCCTTTATTGTAGTTCACAGTTTGTGACTCCCATGGCTGGAAATATTTTGTTTTCAACTGTGTGCAAGTTGCAGCCTCTTTATACTCTTGGAAGCCAGGATTAGCTGAGGTTGGAAACTTAGCTATTAGCAGTGTATCTTGCTTGGTCCTGCTTGAAACCAGCTTTTCTTTCAGGGAGTGCAGGACAATGTGTGAACTGTAAGCTGGAATTAAAAGGTTTCCAGAGGTAAACTATTTCCCCTTATCCAAGAACTTTTGTTTCCTCCAGGTACATTGCAGGTGTTTAAACACCTCTCAGCTCTAATCAGTCCTCTGAAGATTTTTCAAAGAAACAAAACATCATTCTGTAAATACACTCCTAATATGAACATAAGAATGTGGTTTGATTTCATGAATAAGAATCCTCATATTTTCAGTTTGTGGTGTTTTCCATCATAGTGTGAGATCCCAGTTCACCTGCAATCATCTTGCAACTGATGTCCCTTGTTTGACACCTGTTGGAAATGAAATACTGGCTTATGAATGGGTGGAGCTGCAATGGGATCTCACTGCTTCAGGGGCTAAAGAGTCTTTGCATTTGAGCATGAGCAAAGCTCAGAAGTGTTCATACAAAAGTTTCATACTGGTCAGTTACCTGTGCATTTCATATGGGTGCTTTAAAGTTATTACATCTTCATTATGACCCTGTTCACTTAAGTGGTGAAATGTAGCAACAGGAGCTGTCCAATAACTCATGTTTTTGTTGGGCTGGAAAAAAAAACCAAAAGCTAGTCTTTGAGACTGCTTTTGGAAACAGGAGGTGCACTGAACAGGCTCTTCAGGTTCCAGTCGTAGGTGTTCAATGAAATCGTGTAGCCTGTCTGTGTCTGTATGACTTGTCTTGATCATTGAAGGTGCTTGAGTGAGTTTCTGTGCACATTTATTTTCCTGCATGCAATGTGCTCTGTTATCCTTTCCTCAGATGTAAGTTGAATAGTTTTTATGGTGTTTTTGGAATCTAATTTTATATCATTCCTTTCACTTCCCCCATTTAAGGGTCAAGATGAGTCGGATCCATCAAAACCACCTTGGCTCAAAGGAGGGTAAGTGCTATTTTGAGACCTTGTTTTTTCCCCTGTATTTATAATTACAGTGTGCTTTGACGGCTGCAGTTTGACCTAAATGAAAGCAGCACTTCTGATGATTTTAATGTCTATTGTCAGGAATAATCCAATGGCCACATCTCACTTTGGGCCAGGCTGCAGCTGTATTTCAGAGTCTCCTCTTAGACAGCTGGGGGCAGACTGTGCAGCACTTCCGGAGGTGCATGGTTACGCAGCAGGTCTATAGCTGCAATGCATAATCAATAATGTGATGGTGGTATAAATGCTTGCAGCTTTCTGAGCACTACAGAGAGGTCTAGGTGAGATATTTTATTTCTTCTAGTCACTGATGGTACAGGGAAAGGGAAGAGTAGTTCAGAAACGTTGCTGTCTTTTGCTATTAAAAAAAAAAACCTATTTGCAATGATTTCTGTGGCCATTGTAGTAGTCAAAACTGCAGTAACTCTGGAAATCACTGCAGTTTGTCCTTTTTAAAGCAGTGATCTCTTGCATAGAGAAGCTGTGTGTGTTCTCTCTATAATGTGCTGCTCGCAGCAAATGAAGCAAGTAAATTCTGATTGTGGGTAATTTCAGCATGATCTGTGCATAATAGATACCAGCATGGTAGCTTTCCTGGAATCTTCTCTAAAAAAAAGAGGGGGGAGGGGAAAAAAAAGAGAGAGAGAGAAAAGACAACACATTTTACAAGCTGCTTGGTTATCTTTCTTGTACATGATTAGAGGGTGGTGTGCTCATTCGGAGATAAGTCAGGAGCAAATGTACCCCAAAATCTCACCAAGAGGTTGGCTTGCTGCATGCCTAAGTTAATTCTCATATTAATGAAGAAAACTTCCCTAATAAAACGCAAAGTTAAATCAGAGGCTTCATTGTAGGGCTTTCTGCTTTTGGAATCATTGTTCTGCAATGTCAGTATTCCTGCAAAGCCTTCTGCACACCTGTGGATGCCTGGGGCTGCCTAGCAACCCCACGCTTTCCTAAGGAGCCCGGGACTTCACTGAGCAGGCTGCAGGAGAACTGGCAATTACCAGGAGCAGAAGACAGTGATTTATTCTAACTATAAACAGCACCTTTTCCTGCTTTAACAAGCAGACAATGTACCAAGTTTATAGGTTCACACAAACAAAATGATTTTCCAGTGTGAAAGATGAATACACCTACAGTTCTGAAATACTTTAAAATGTGTTTTGTCAATTCAAGGCAGTGTTTGCTCTAGTCTGTAATTTTTCCCTTTCTCTGTGAGCTGCAGCAAAACAAACTGGGTAATGTAGTTTTGAAAAAAATAAGTTTGGCTTATTCACTATATGCTCTCATGCAAAGGATTTGCAGAAAACGTGTTTGTGGGTGGTGAACCTTTAATTAACACGCTTAGCTACCTTGTGGTTTGTTAGCTACAAAGTATATTAAAATATTTATGTTTGAAGTTTTTCTTTCATGCAGAAGTGGTGCTCTTTGAAGGATATAATAATCTTCTATCATTGCAAATCAACTTTGCTTGCTTAAATTTTCAAGATTCAGTGTAAGCATCTGTGTGACAAAACTTGTGTTAGAAGATGGATACTATGATTCTATGATTCTAGGATGGTGAGACACTGGAACAGGTTGCCCAGGGAGGTTGCGGATGCTCCCTCCCTGGAGGTGTTCAAGGCCAGATTGGACGAGGCCTTGAGTGACCTGTACTAGTGGGAGGTGTCCCTGCCTGTGGTAGGGAGTTGGAACTAGATGATCCTTGAGGTCCCTTCCAACCTTACCATTCTATGATACTTCCTTAAAGCTATTTGCACTTTTAACATAATGCAACAGTAGCTCCCTGTCTGTAATCACTGGCTTTGGAGAGAGAGCTTTAAAAAAAAGTGTAAGTGATATTACAGATGTCACTGGGTATAGTATCTCATATCTATATATTTTATTTATTAGTGCAAATCATATTCTCATGCAGAAATCCTACTCATTGCTCAATACAGCACTCTGTAACGATGCTATAAATATTACATGCGTTGCAGAGGAAAGTTACCCTGTTACACACAAAGCTACTGTATACATATTTGAGGCATTGCCAGTACTTCTGTCTCTGCAAACACTAATTTTGTTAAATAGAGCAGAGATTGTGCTTGAAAAAAGAGACTGAGGCAGCTGAAAGCATAATGAGTTGAGTAGTTTCCAAAATAAGGAATTATTCCTGAAAAATAATATTAAGCTAAAAGCAGGTGATCTGAGTGTGTAGCTGCGTAGGTACTAGGATACCTCTCTTAAGAGGTGCTTGTATTTGACACTGAAATGTGCTTGTTCTCTGTCAGTCTGGCTTATAATTAGTTCTATCATAAACCAGAGTCTATGATAAATATTGAATTTATGCTTCAGTTGAAGCTAGATGGGTTTCTCAGGCACAGTAACTTATTTAGGCTCATCCTGAATTTATAAACCATACAATTTTTTCTTTCCTGGAAAATGGCAGGATATCACCATTTCCTTTCAGTTGAAATTTAAAAAAATAGATTAAAAGCTGGAAATCATGTAGAAAAGAAGTGTAAAATCCCAGCTATGCCACTGGCTTTTAGCAGGAGCATTGATTCTGAGTTTTCACTTGTGGCCATTTGTTGCATCTTCCCAATTTGCAGACTCTTCCTTTCTATTTTACACATACTTTCATAGTTCAAATGATTTGACACACATCTTTGGCTCAAACCTTGCCAATAGGGTTGTGATTTAAATAATGCTAGACTCTCATCTTCATCTGGGTTGTCTTCAATGACACCTGTGATGGTTTGGGAGTTCCCCACCCCCCCACACTTTGTAAAATCACCCAAACTAGACTCAGCCAGTTGGAAGTTAAGGACTTGTGCTGGTTTGAGCTAATTGGAATATTTTAATAGAGAAAATTATATTACAGGCTGTGAAAAGGAAACAATGGTGATGTCTACTTCACTCATAGGCTTGCTGAGATGAATAAGAATAAGTACTCAAAACAAAGAAAAGGAAACAATGGTGATGTCTACTTCACTCATAGGCTTGCTGAGATGAATAAGAATAAGTACTCAAAACAAAGATAAGTCAGTCTCTGGGGCACAGCGTCTCAGTCTAGCAGCTTCTGGCTTCTCCTCTCTGCTGAGTAACCTCACTAACCACTTTTCTTCTAATCCCCCCTGGCCGATCCTCAAAATTCTCCTTGAGCATAAGGGAAACCTTGGGGTAAGGTATAGGGGTGGGCAGAAGGTGGAAGGGTGGTTGAGAGCCCCTCNCTTATCTTTGTTTTTTATTCTTTTCTTAAACATCTCAGCAAGCCTATGAGTGAAGTACACATCACCATTGTTTTCCTTTAGCAGCCTACAATATAATTTTCTCTATTAAAATATTCCAATTAGCCTCAAACCAGCACAACACCTATTTTACTCTAAAACATTATCACCAGTATTGGGAAGGGTTTGTAACACTAGGGCAGAGGACAAAATTCAGTGTTTGATCCTGGTATGACTACTCTTAGTTCTGACACTTTGCACTTCATGCAGATACTGCTTATTTGTTGATGTGGGTCAGGTTTTATAATGAGCCAGAAGTGATTATTGCAGCATAACTCAGACACAATTCTCTATTGGAAATGAGAGTATCCTCTAGTAAAGACACAGTGTGGTCTCCCTGTAAGGATTTCCAGCATTTAAAAGCTGTTCTTATTGTTGGCCAGAGATTCCAACAGTTTTAATTAACTGCTGTAAATCTCCACCTCTGTCATGTCCGAGCTTGCCTTCCAGTCCCAGCTGCAAGGTCTAGCTGTCACAGCTGACTGTGGGTGGTTTGCATTCTTTGTGTAGGAGCACAGAGCGCTGTGCATGGTGCTGAGGTGCAAGTGTGACTCAAGGGACATGCAGAGTCACCATTTCTGCAGTTACACGTGACTGCTCACCTCCCCACCAGCCTTGTTTAGCCAGCAGCAGCTGTCATCTCAGCTGTGGCTTGGACACGTTACCCTCCTACACCCTGTCAAAAACGTCAGTTTTACCATTCCAGTGCTATGACGTGTTTCTGTGTATAGCAGACTCTTCCCTTCTTTGACACAGCCTTGAGCTAGGCTGTGCATGACATCCTTGTCTATACTACAGTGTAGTCTGCTATAATGTAGGTTTGGTCGCCCTGAAAGTTGTTTTATTTTTTACTTTGGCTGTATTTAAAGAGGATCCTGCTTGATAGAGGTGCAGGTTGTCTCTCATCACTTGCCAACCTCCTGATTTTCATGGCATGTGAAGGTTTGTAGTGACAAAAAAAAAAATTTGGTTTCTTGGATAGTTTTAAAGTCTTGCTCCATATATATAGAATCATAGAATGGTAGGGTTGGAAGGGACCTCAAAAGTTATCTAGTTCCAACCCCCTGCCATAGGCAGGGACACCTTCCACTAGTACAGGTCACTCAAGGCCTTGTCCAACCTGGTCTTGAACACCTCCAGGGAGGGAGCAGCCACAAACTCCCTGGGCAACCTGTTCCACCCTCACTGTAAAGAACTTTCTCCTAATATCCAGTTTAAATCTCCCCTCTGCCAGTTTAAACCCATATCTCTTACTGCACTAAGAGCGCTTAGTCCCATACTCCTCTTTCCTGTAGTTGTTGTGTCCTAAAGCATTTCAGCTGGGTCTTATGTACCAAATCAGAAAATTATGCAGGTTGAAAGTGCCAGCAAGTCTATCACACAGGTGCAAAAAGTGCATGATATGGGGTGAAAACAAATGGCTAAGGGTAAAGAGAAAGGGAGTTCCTTTACATTCTGTAGCCAAGACAAAGGTCTCAGGACCCCTATTCTTAAGTGTTTTGCAGTGCTCGAGAGCAATGTGTAGATGGGGAAAGTTGAGTGAGATTCTGAGAAGGACTGTAGGTTTTGCCTAGCAGGCTGGGTGTTCATTGAAGGGAGGGAGTCACACCACAGGTCTGTTCTGCAGTTTGGGATAGGGAAGGGACCTCAGCAGAGAAATGCCTGCTCAGTTCCTGGCCTTAGCAAAATGCATTATCTTAAAGCCCTATAGGTGAATACAGTTGGTTAAATGGGGGCAGAAGCCTTTAAGCTTACATTAGTGTGATGTTACCAGTGAAAAGCAGGATCCCAATGTGGGAGGGAAGCAGGTTAGAGTGTTATATTACATTAAGCTCTGAATATTTCAAGGGTAATGGCCCTTTTGCTGCATCACCACTTTCACCTGTGAATGGCAGCTCTTGTGTGTAGAGGTCTGCGTGGGTTGAAAGTCTGAGCACCACAAGTGGTCACTTTTATAGAAACTGATCTCCTTTGTCCTCAAATATAAGGTTTTTCTTAATTATTGTGTGGATGTTGAGGGCTAAGTTTTAAGTACATTCTAGGCTAGAATCAGGTGACAGCAGCATCCTGCTCTTGTGCAGATCCACTCTGACATCTTCACTCCCAAGCACTGACACTAGAATGAAACACCTAGATTCTTGCATGTGAAGAAGGTAAACAGTTGCTTTTAGCATTAATCTTACACTTTCTTAAGATTTTTGCTTCCTTCCATGAAGCATCCCTGTCCTCAGTCCTCCAACCCTTCAATAATTAATGGAATGAAAGAGGATGGAGAAAGACTGGGGAAAGAATACTTTCCAAATTATTTCCTCCCATGAGGCTCAATGGCAGTAGTAACCTATAAACCGAGTTCTCCTTAAGGAATAAAAGGTAGTTTCTGAAATCAGAGGCATGTGGGTCAGCTACCACACAGGATAAGCCATGTGTGAATTGCTGCCACAGAGCTCTGGTTCTGCCATTGGGTAAATCTTTTTTTCCAAATCTGCCCTACAAAAACTATGGGGATAAGTCTGGTTTCACCCACCATGCTGGCAGTCATTCTGAAGCACTGGGTGCTCTGCAAGCATGTGTCCAGCCTACTCCAAGCTAGCTCAGACCTCAGAAGAGAGAATGAGAGCATAATCTTTGTTCATGTTTTAACACCTTTGGTTTATTCTAAAGTCGCGTTTGCAGTGGAGTGATTCTTCCTGCTCTCATTGACTGTGTTAGTAAGGTGACTCACATTTTAATACATTTTTTTGGCCAACTTTTGATTGTCACTGCTGGTAAGATTAATACATTTATGTGTTTCCCCTCCCCAATTTCCAGGCCTGCAGGTGGTCTCTATGGCATCGATAGCATGCCTGATCTACGCAAAAAAAAGCCAATTCCACTCGTCAGTGATCTGGTAAGAGATTTGTTTTTCCTTCTGGCGTGTAGCCATTATTGCAAGTGGCTTTTACTTTCTGATGTATGGTGACGTTCATTGGCACTTCAAGAAGCTGAAGATTTCCTGCCTTGTTAAATTATTTCTTACACTAAAGGGTTAGGAGCTGTGCTTAGAAAAATCTCATTAAGAGTTTGCTATGGTTTTGTAGACAGTTTCCTTCATTTGACAGAATTAAGATTTTTTTTTTTTTTTNNNTTTGGTGTGTGTGTGTGATTGCAGAATCACAGGATGTTAGGGGTTGGAAGGAACCTCCAGAGATCATCAAGTCCAACTCCCTCCCAGAGCAAGACCATAGAATCTAGTGCAGGTTGCACAGGAATGCATCCAGATGGGTCTTGAAAGTCTCCAGAGGAGACTCCACAACCACTTTGGGCAGCCTGTGCTCTGTGACCATCACAGTAAAGAAGTTCTTCCTCATGTTGAGGTGGAACCTCCTGTGCTGTAGTTTATTCCCATTGCCCCTTGTCCTATCCCAGGACACAATTGAGCAAAGTTTGTCCCCTCCCTCTTGACCCTCAGCCCTCAGATATTTATAAACATTGATTAGGTCCCCTCTCAGTGTTCTCTTCACCAGACCAAAAAGCCCCAGGTCCCTCAGCCTCTCCTCATAGAGCAGTGCTCCAACCCCATCTTTATAGCCCTCTGTTAGACTCTTTCAAGTAGATCCCTGTCCCTCCTGAACCGAGGAGCCCCAAACTGTTCTCTTTCCCTTTTTAATCTACACAGAATATTTGATTAATTTTAGACTGCCATTATTTTAAAATATTTTCAAAAAAAAAAAAAACAAAAAGAATTCACATACTTTAGGGAAAGTTATAATATCCGTGTGAGGTTTGGCAACTTACCAGAAAGCTGGAATTTCAGAGGGTAGATATACGAGCATATGTGCTTGGATTTTTTAAAGCAATTTGCAATATTGCCAGTAGGCTTCTGCACTGAGGAAGCACAAGAACCAAGGAAGTAATGAGGACAAGTTTCATATGCTCATGTGATATGGTGAAAGAAGACGTTTGCAGGACAAATGGCTTTCTGTTGGCTGTGTTCACTACACGTAGCCATTTCATACTTGGGAGAAATGCTTGAACAGCTGAAAGACCAGAGTTTCCAGATCCTGTAGTTCATGTGGAAAGATGCATGCAACTCTCTCTTACCAGCTTATGCATGCAAAGCTTTAATATTTGTCTTACTAACTGCCTGTATCTTAAATCTTTGCAATAATGCCATTAACTTGTGTTACTTCCTTTGTATGCTTTCATTCTCTTTCTCCACAGGCCATGGTAAGTGGAACTAAAGGCTATCCATCCAGCCTTCACCAGAAACAAAATTTATTTTGCCTTATTTTCTGTCCACTTTTTTCACTTTTTATTTTGAACCTGCAGTATCACAGTGCATGCATATCTTGCACTCTGTCCTGCTCCATCACTGATGTAATGAACTTTTTCGGCATGTTTTCAAATGCTGTAAAGCAAAGCATAAATGGAGGTTTTGGATAGGACCTGGTGATTTCAGAGCAGGTGTTACTAGCTTCAATTTTCTCCATTGGCTTTAACTGGAATGGCTTTGTGTGCCTGTTCAGGGTGCTGCAGAGACACTGCCTGAAGGCAGTGCTGTCCATGGCTGCAGAACATAGCATTAACCTGAAGTGAAAAAGGCAATTTTGAGAGGAAAATGCTGTTCATTGTGTTCAGTGATGGCCAATGAATGTGATACACCATCACATTCAAACCTGTGCTCCCAGCCCACTCTGTCCTTTTTTTAATGTTTATTTTGTAACCCTTTCACTGCCACATTTGGCGATGTTGCGTGTTTTGTGAAGTTGATGAAATGATGTAAGTGAAGTTAGATACAGAAGAGTGAATGCCATGTAGTGATCTTAGGTAACAGCAAAATTACCATTGATACCAGAACACAGTACTGGACATGCAAACCCAGCTTTCATTGGCAACTTTTAGCTAGAGCCAGACTGCTGTGGGCAGATGGAAACACATCAAGACCTATGCATTTGACTCTTCTGAGTTGTGAGTTATCAGTTAAGAAAACAGCTTGAATGTAATAGACTGCTGGTTTGGTGTCCAGCATGGCAGGGTCTCCTTGGTTAGCTCTTTGATCGTGATCTGTATATTGGTGGTAAATAACAAACTTTCTTCCATCTTAGTCACTGGTTCAGTCCCGGAAAGCCGGAATTACCTCAGCAATGGCCACTAGAACATCTCTCAAAGATGAAGAGCTGGTAAGTGGGAGGGTTGTTTGGCTCCTGTTACCTTTTAGTAAGCAAATTAAGGGAATTTGGCTCTTTGGGATACAGAGCCAGCTTCACAGATGTCTAAAAATATACATGTAAAGCTCCTTGTATCGTTTGTTTAAAGAAACAAAAAAATGTACAAAATAGCATTTAATGTGTCAATATGACCCTTCCATGATATCTGCCATGGGGAATAGTGTGTAGCACTTGCTTTATGCAAGACATTCCTCATCCACAAACCTTAATTCTTTTCTTCTATATCCTCTGCTTTTTTTAATGCTTAGAAAAGTATTTTTGGAAGGGTGTCCTCTGCTGCTGGTTGTAAAAGTTTGATAAATTTGTCTGCCACCAGATTTACTGCACTGTTCATGCCTTTTCCCTTAAAACCGAAGTGTTAACCAGCAAAATTAGGTTCAGTCATCTTCCTTGATGTTGGTCTATGTGTGGTCTTGTCTTTCAGAAATCTCATGTCTATAAGAAGACCTTGCAAGCCTTAATTTACCCCATCTCTTGTACAACCCCACACAACTTTGAAGTGTGGACAGCCACAACTCCCACCTACTGCTACGAATGTGAGGGGCTGCTGTGGGGCATTGCACGACAGGGAATGCGCTGCGGTGAATGTGGAGTCAAGTGCCATGAGAAGTGCCAAGACTTGCTCAATGCTGACTGCTTACAAAGTGAGTAGTGGCCAGTGAAGAGTGACCGCTCCAAATGTGGTACCAGAGCTTTCCAAAATGTATAGATGACACCTCACTGGTCAGTGAAGCTCCGATTATTGTAGCAAATGTGTATTTTCTGCAGTGGTACCACTGAACTAAACCTACCCCCATCACCTTGTGGACACAGACAACTGAGCTGACTCAGAACAATGCCTTTGCAAAGTTGTGCCTGCCGTGCAAAGTTTTAATTCTTGAATGACATCTATTTGGTTTGGGGGTTTTTTTTCAGTTTTAACGTGTGTATTATGTTTAATTTCCCTCTGTCAGCTCAGATTCTCTGTAACAAGTGTGTGTTGGAAGGGCATTTTGTCCTTTTAAAAATAGTGTCATGGCTGAATCACTTTAGAGACCTGAAGCAGTGTCAGCAGAGGTGATGGGTCAGATAGGAAGGTGTTCTTTGAGTGTATGAGCTTTTTTTGTTTATTTTATTGTTGTCTTCTGCAGTGTTCAGAAACTTAGAGGTTTAAAAAGAATTTTATTACAAGGGGAGAAAAAAAAGCAGTTAAAAAAAAAAAGAAGAAAGTATTAATTTAGGCATCCAGCTTGGGCAAGTTATTTCTATTTGCATGTAAAACAGTTTCTTAATTTGGTCTCAAATTTACATTCCTGCTTAAGAGCAAAATATCTTAGTCTAAATGGAATAGAAATTTCTGCCATATGTGTTAAATCTTGAGTAGGAAGGTGGGGCTGTTTCTGTTCACTCTTGATTTTCTTGGCATTCCAGCTTGATGGACTAAATCTAAGGAATCAAAAAAGCTTGTGAAGTATAAACAGACTTAATGCAAATCAATGTCAGTGTTTTTAGGAATATGAAGAGTCAAATCTTGTGTCTGCCTCAGGCTCTAGTTGTCTGGGAGAGCCAGGCTGGATGATTGAGCAAGGGATACCAGTGAATCATAGGTCACTTGTGTTTTGTTATGGTTTATCTTAACATTCCAAATGGATGTTGTTTATGCTTTTTCTTTTTTTCTGATGTGTGCAGGGTTTTAGATCAGTCATAGTTAGGACAGGGGCTGTTTGCAAAGGCTGATTTGTTAGATACAGCTGGTAATGGTGAAACATCTCTGTTCCTCAGTAGTTTGGTGTTTCTTAGCATCGTCAAGGTTGCAAGGTGAGCTTTACAGTTTAGAGCATTCAAGCAGTTGCATCATTGACACCTTGGCTTTCTTGAAAGCTTTTTGTGACTAAGCAAGGAGCTATTGTCTTTTATTTGTTTCAGGGGAATATAGTTAAGTTATAACTCAGTTTTCTGACACAACCTGATGGCAGAGGTTCAGTTAGGCTGAGGTTAACTGTTTCTGGAATTCACCAGAACCTTCTGCTAACAGATGATTTTCAGTACTTAACATGAAAAGCTACCGATATGCACATCCAGGCTTGATTAAGATGCATGTCCATGTGTGTTATAATCTTGCAATAGAGTCATGATATCTTAGTATGGGGAAAACAGCCTGGAGAGCAGTGGAAAATCAAGTTTGCACCAGCAGTAATGAGGGAACAGGTACAAAGCTGTTGTACCAAGGAGAGGTCATGAAGTCAAAACCAGCAGATGAAAAAAATTTTAAATTATCAAATAGTCTGTGACTAAGATGAAGCATATTCCTACAGAGGACAGATGTGGCAATCTATGTTCAAGGTAAGTGGGATGGGTACTGGAGAGTGTATGATGGTAATGGGGAAAATATGAAATGTTTCGAGATATAATGGTCTAAATTTGTTGATCATTCAAAAGAGGCTTGACAGTGTGGGCCAGGAGAAGGAAAGGAAGGAAGCTGTTTCCAAAAACCATTAATAGCTACACTAGGTCTGTCCAAATGGAGTATTTCTAAAGGGATGTTGTGGAGCTGAAGGCATATGTGTAAGACACATGCATACAGAGCTCCTGCAGTTCTCTGCTACAGCTAGTGACTATCCATGGGTTAAAACCTTCCTGAGCAGTAGATGCTATGTTTAACAGTTGGCAGTGAATTGGTTTAATTCTTGTTTGAGCCTGTTTATACCTGAACTATGCTGAGGAAGAGGGAAAGTAAGCAGCAGGGAGGAAGATACTCTGTTGAAGAAAAAAAATTGCTGTCAGCACATAAAATGTAAAAGTAGAAGGCAACTTCAACAATGAGAAGAGAATCTCTGGAACAGCCTGTTTTCTAGTCTCTGGCTGGAATTAAATAAGCTTATGAGATGGGCAGTGGGATGTGATGATGACAGTAGGCTGTGCTTCATTATGAAATAGGAGTAACAACAGCAAACAACTCTACTTTTCATATATGGCAAGGCTTTAGATAAGAACTTGTGAGTTTATTCACGGGATCACAGATGCTTGTTTTGCACATTTCCTTTGAAAATGTAAGCAAAAGATGCAGAATTAAAGAAATTAAGAGGGAAAAAAAAAGAGAATGCACTGGATTCAAAACTTAAGAAGCATGTAGACAGGTAAAACCCAAGCAAAATCTTTACTTACTGAGTTACTAGAAAGCTGCCCAGCATCAGAACAGAGAAGAGGAGGAGACTAAGACAGGAGTCTTTGGGGGAAGGCACCCAGTGAGAATTTGGTGTGTATCACTATCTGAAGGAAAGATGCAAAGGAAACTGAAGATGGCAATTGTGAAATTAAAAGACAAAAGGCAGAGGTAAGATAGTTGTGGGAGTGACTCGCTTGTGGGATTTCATGAGGCAGGAATTATAAAATCTGCCCCGCCCACAACTGTATATAAAATATTAGTTAGGGTTCAGAAATTCGTTCGGGGAAANGTCGAGATTAGTGTGGCCTGTATGTGTGTGTGCTGCTGGGCTGGAAAAACTAACAGCATCACTACTAGAAAACTGTTTGAAAGTTTTTACAGGGAACTGTGTTCTTTGCTTTGGCATGCCCATGCTAAAATTCTTCTAGTTGGAACCCAACAGGCCAGAAGAAAATGGAAAAATTGAAGAATTATAGGTGTGTTTCATGTACATAGGCTGTGCTTGAGAAATGAGAAGCAGCATTTGTGGAGGACAAGAAACGGGAGATAGTTCTGATAAGTGGACCACTCTCTGGATAAGGAATTGGCTGGATGGTTGCACGCACAGAGTGGTGATCAAGGGCACAATGTCCACCTGGAGACCAGTGACAAGTGACATCCCTCAAGGGTCAGTGCTGGCACCAGTGCTGTTTAACATCTTTGTCGGTGACATGGACAGAGGAATCGAGTGCACCCTCAGCAAGTTTGCAGATGACACCAAGCTGTGTGGCACAGTCGACTTGCTAGAGGGTAGGGATGCCATCCAGAGGGACCTGGACAGGCTGGAGAGGTGGGCCCAGGCCAACCTCATGAAATTCAACAAGGCCAAGCAAGGTCCTGCACCTGGGTAGGCACAATCCCAAGCACAACTCCAGGCTGGGTGGTGAATGGCTGAGAGCAGCCCTGAGGAAAAGGACCTGGGGGTCTGGGGTGATGAAAAGTTCAACATGAGCCTGCAGCGTGTGCATGCAGCCCAGACAGCAACCAAGTGCTGAACTGCATCAAGAGCAGTGTGGGCAGCAGGGCAAGGGAGGGGATTCTGCCCCTTTACTCTGCTCTCNAGGGGGTTGGAACTAGATGATCCTTGAGGTCCCTTCCAACCTTACCATTCTATGAAATTTGAGGCTGAACATTTGTATGTACTGCAGTGATTTCCTATCAAGCTTTATTGTTGGTGTCAGTTAAAAAAACCACATTGATGGGACATATCTTCACTTTGGTGTATTTAAGGATTTAATAATACATTACATTGTAGTAAAATTAATTTTAAGGCTAGTAACAGATAGAATTCTATTGATTATACCTTGATGCCTCAGAATATATTTTCACTTCCAGAAGATGTTGCATTGGAGTAAAATGAATTTTCAGGCTGGTCGCAAATACAGTTTGTATTGGCCATGCTTTGAAGTTTTTAGACATCTGAGGTTTTATTTTTTAGAATCAGAATGTACTGTGTATCCATCTTCTGACTTCTAGTGCCATTCTGGGGGAAATAAAAGGATCTCTTTTTCCAAGCCCATTTAGAATTAAGTCTGGTTGTTTCTTCTGAGGGTGCTTTTCTTGCCCTCAATATTTTTAAGTAACTGAGTATCTGATACAGTCAACAATGCGTGGGACTGCAGTGACAAAATACTCAAACTCAGCAACACTTCATTGCAATTTAAATAAAAATTGCTTTTCAAACTGGTGTAGCAGGGCTATTCCACAAATTTGGCAGTATCTGAGGTGCAGTAAACTGAAATCAGTTGTGATATGTCTGCTGCAGCCATCTGCAGCCCTGTTAGCAAAAGATTGCTACTCAGAGGATATTTATTTATTGTAGGTACTCACAAGATACTACTCTGATGATGGGGTGGCTATCTTTTTATCATAAGCTCATAAATACTTGCTTAAGGGAATATAGTCTTTTTAGCCTTTTGCTGGTTTTGGAAGTAACTCGAAATCTACAGTGCACAGGTACACTTCCTTTCTTACTTGGCTCAAGATGGTGGAGGGATGTCCTTTAAAATCTCTGTAGCATGCAAAGGTTTTGGAGTAAGAGAGCTTTTGTCTTTTATCCTGAGCATACAACACAAAATCACCGAATCATTGAGACTGGAAAAGACCTCTGAGATCATCAATACTGTATGTGCAGGATACCAAGGAATAGATGCAAAACAAGCAGGGTTATAAAGAGGATGAAAACTGTGATGCTAGCAAGACCCTAGTGAAAGAGACTTGTATGGTTCTGGACTAGCATTTGGAAACCTGTAACAATCCAGTTCTGCAAATGTGTCTTGGTTTGGGTTTTTTGATTCATGTTGGTTGGTTAATTTTGGTTGGTTGGTTTTGTTCAGTGGTTTGTGGGTTGTGGTTTTTTTTGTTTGTTTTGGGTTTTTTTGTTTGTTTGGTTTTGGTTGTTGTTTGGGTTTTTGTTTGTTTATTGTTTCTGGGTTTGTTGGTGGGTTGTTTTTGGTGGTGACGCTAATCCAGTCTTCAGTAGATTACTGTTAAGTCTGAGGAAAGAAAATGTCCTGGGATAAGATAATGTGGTCCTCTGGAGATCTTGACAATGAGGAAATGAGATCTTTGAACTGCTGTTGAACATGATATCTGTGACCTGGGCTAGATTGTATGGTCCTGCTCTGGCAGAGGGGTTGGGCTCGATGATCTCTTTGGGAACCTTCCAACCCCTGACATCCTGTGGTCCTGTAAGTGTGATTATCCATATGTCTTTGTTAATGCTACTTTATGGTGTGCTGGGGCAACAAACCTTGGAGAGCTTCACATGAGCTATCAGGTCTGTTCCTGAATGCTCTGCTTCTTGTACTGTTTGGGCTTCTGGCGTCTTAGTTCACATCTGGAGCTATTTGATGTTTTTGAACTCAGAACCTGAATTCAGGTATGTTTGTTACTTTTTCTGAGAGAAACCTGTACACATCTCTGAATTCAGAGGCTGCAAACTAGAGACAGGCTTCATGTGTGGACTGTTTGTGAGACCAGTTAAGTCACTCTTGTGGTAATTGTCTTGGCTCCTGGGCTGAATGATGATGGTGAACACTTTTTTGCACCCAGAGTCCTATATAGGAAAACACTTGCACAGAAGGAGGAAGGATACCTCTGTTTGAAACTTGAATACCTAATTTAAGTTTCAGCAACATATAATCTCTAAGCATTATCCGCCTACTGAACAGCTGTCTTCTATCCTGCCAGTGTTGCTTTCTTGACTTTTTCCTATTAAAGCATCGAATAACAGCACTGGTGGTTTGCTAATAGCTGTATCAATACAATTCCCAGTATAGACATATTTGCTTTCCGTTTCCAGTCATAAATTGACTCATCAGTCAGTTCTAGAGAGGAAGAGAGAAGGAAAGTCCAACACTATTTGTATGATAATGTGCATAGCACTTAGCTATTCCTGTGCCTTTCTGTTGCCATTTGCAGGACTACTTGAAAAACTGATCAACTGGTCAAGCCCCTTATTTTACAGTTGAATAAATGCAATTCAACAGCAGGAAAAACCTCTTCTACCATTCAATATAGTAATGTGCTTTGGGTTTATATCACGTATATCATACAATCATAGAATGGTAAGGTTGGAAGGGACCTCAGGGATCATCTAGTTCCAACCCCCTGCCATAGGCAGGGACACCTCCCACTACTACAGGTCACTCAAGGCCTCATCCAACCTGGCCTTGAACACCTCCAGCAAGGGAGCAGCCACAACCTCCCTGGGCAACCTGTGCCAGTGCCTCACCACCCTCACTGCAAAGAACTTCCTCCTAACATCCAGTCTAAATCTCCCCTCTGCCAGTTTAAACCCATTGCTCCTTGTCCTGTCATTGCAAGACCTTGTAAATAGTCCCTCCCCAGCCTTCCTGTAGGCCCCCTTCAGATACTGGAAGGCTACTATAAGGTCTCCTCGAAGCCTTCTCTTCTCCAGGCTGAAGAGCCCAAACTCTCTCAGCCTGTCCTCATAGCAGAGCTGCTCCAGCCCTCTG
>WBNM01039831.1:0-25062 GCA_013399055.1 Ramphastos sulfuratus
ATTAGTCTTAAACCAGCACAGTGAGTCTTGGAATACTGTATTTTTTTTAATTGGTCAAAATTCAGTCAATAGCTCAGACATTAAGTGTGTAAGGAAAATTCTCTTCGGTTACATGAAATGAACTACCTAAAAAGTGCAAAATCCCATGCAAATGCTTTTGTAGCCTTGATGTGGTACTTAAGAGCTTGTGTAGTATATTCTTTAGATTAATGCAAGGAAGTGTAATACTACCTTTCCAAAATTTGTAGCTCTTAGATTACCTTATATTTTGGATAAGTGGATTTCATTATCTATTGTACTTCAGCCAAGCTCTTCAACTCTTTTTAGACTACAACAGCAGATCAGCTGCTTGAATTCTTCAAGCAAGTTGGAGAAGTCAAATTTGTGCGGATGGCAGGTGATGAGACTCAACCAACACGATTTGCTTTTGTGGAATTTGCAGACCAAAATTCTGTACCTCGAGCTCTTGCCTTTAATGGAGTTATGTTTGGAGACAGGCCACTGAAGTAAGAATTTTATTATCCATATGGCTATTGAATGAGATCTCTCTTTGTGTTCTTACCCGTTTATGACTTGTATGTGCAGGAAAAATGCTGCAATGGTATTTTCAATAGACTTATTGTTAGCAAACAGGAACATTTTTATAAGCTCCAGTTTCAAGGTTGAGCATAACTTTTTCTGAGGAGAACATGGGTGATAGTGAGTAAAATATATTTAATTTTGACATTTTTGGTACTTAAAGGAGTGCTAGAACAAATATGTCATTTTGCTGAACTCTGAGATTTTTAGTCATACATGGAAGTGGAGGTGTTCTCATTTCTTAGTTGTTTCTCATTTTCTGTTTTCAAGTGTTTGGGAGTTAAAGGTTTTATTTTTCCTTAATTTAGAATAAATCACTCCAATAACGCAATAGTGAAGCCTCCAGAAATGACACCGCAGGCTGCTGCCAAGGAGCTGGAAGAAGTGATGAAGAGAGTAAGGGAAGCTCAGTCCTTCATATCTGCTGCTATTGAGCCAGGTAGGTATATTTGTGTTCATTGCCTAACAGACATATTCTTTGTATACCTGGGTACAGACATGTCAAAGCATTTTCAAACACAGGAGAAGGTGAACAGCGGGTGTTAGGGGAAAAATAGTCAGAATTGTGTTTGTGCAAAAAAAGCAGTGGAGTGAAACTGAATTTTTTTTTGGTTTGTGATCATCTTGTTTTCAGATGCGTATTCTAAACCCCCAGAAAATTAATTCTAATTGATACTTAATGTTGGTGCTTTTTAAGTTCGAATTACTTATGAACTTCTAAAAGAAAATGCTTTATATTTGTTCTCCTGCTTTATAATTCGTTCTCCTCTAGCACTCATTAGTGCTGTAGTTTCATGCTAACGGAGAGCTAGCATGGTTCTGACGTCAGTATTACTATGCTTTCCTTACCTGCAGGAGGTTAATTTTGTCCCTGTTCTACGCTCTCTTTTCCTGATGGCTCAAGACTGCGTTCATCCTCATAGCAAACAGGATCAGCAAATGAATCTGGAATAAAACCTAACATAATGTGAAGGACCTTTTTTCATCCAGATTTGTTCCCTGATCCCTGTTAACACTGAGGTGCCAGCTCACAGCAAAGGTGTCTATGGTTTAAGAGTTTAGAGAGATGTTACATTGCTAATTTATGCTGATTTCAACTTCAAAACCAGGGCATTAAAAAAAACCCAATTTCAACTTGTGTTAAGAGTTGAACTTGCAGTTGAGAGCCTTCTATTTGCTTTCAGAATTGACATTTTTGTTATTTTTCATATAACAAACACGGACATTGTCTTAAGTAAGTTAGATAGTGCAGAGTCTTGATGGGTGTTTTGGGGGTTGTGGGTGAATATTTTCTGTTTTTTTTGATTGCAAGAAAAATAGCCCTAACACTACTTCAACGTTAAGCAGCAGAATAACAATCTTTTTAGAGTCTGAACCAAGGTCTGGTGAGGTCACTGTTAAGATTCTTATTGACTTCCTGGTCTTTGGTTAAACTTCTCAGCCTGTTCTTTCCTTCACTTCCTCCCACAAAACAATGTTTGAGGAGTAAGCAACATTTGTAGAGGTTGAAATACCTAAAAGTGTAGAAAGTACTTACTTCCATTTTATGTTTGTTTTTGAAGTTACACTCTGTAAACTTACTCTGTTCTTCTCAGGATATTAAAAAAAAAAAACGCAAACAGTTGTTTTATTAAATAATCAAGAGGAGAACATGTTGTGATCTTGTGCATTGTGGCAGCAACATAAATCCCGTTGCTAACAGAGCTAGCTGTTTATAATTATCTGGTTTATGTGTACTGCTGCAGGATGGCTGCACTCAACGAGTATATGCAATGACTTTCTTGGATGTTTCTGAAGGATATTTGCAAAGAAGGAAGATATGCAAAGAGTAGGCCCATTGCACTGTGTGTGGTACATTCCACTTGTGCCAGATTGTTAACTGGGATCTTTAAATGTTCTGAGCTTACACTGCAAAGTGGTTTTTTCCTCTCAGAGTCTGGAAAGAGCAGTGAAAGAAAAGGCAGTCAATCTCATTCCCATTCTTGTTCAGAATCCAAGTATAGCTCAAAATCCCAATCTAGAAGGAAAAGATCACACTCAAAACACAGGTAAGCATGACTTTTATTTTGGACTAAGAGATCATTCAGGCTCAGTTTGACCGTGGGCAGACTGATCTAGTTGGTGTCCCTGCTCAACTGTAGAGGGGTAGGAAGATGGCTTTTGAGGGTCCCTTCCAACCCAGTGCAGTTTGTGAATCATAATGAAGTTTATTTAATGGTGATAATTAGTGAAGTCTTTCTTAGGAGTTAAGTATCCCTGTGAAAAAGATTACTAATTGAAGCTGAGCAGATCAGAGTAATCTTTATTTCTGAGCAGATACTCTTTCCCTCTAAATGATAAATGTTTTCAGGATTACTTTCAGTTTAGACACAGTAAGAGGCACTGGAATGGGCTACCCAGGGAGGTGGTGGAGTCACTGTCCCTGGAGGTGTTCAGGGCGGGTTTGGACGTGGCACTTGGTGCCATGGTCTAGTCTTGAGGTCTGTGGTAACGGGTTGGACTTGATTATCTTTGAGATCTCTTCCAACCTTGATACTGTGATAACTATTTCTGTGGTTTCACAACACATTCTGTGCCATATAGCATAATATAATTTTGTATGCTGTATTTTAAGGAGCAACACTTACATAATCAACAAAATATAGGTAGTTTACTGTTAACACCCTGAGCAGGTAGCTTGGCTGATGTTGCTGATGTCATGAAGTTGTAAATACCAAGTTGATAAATGTATTAATTTTATTTACTGTACTGTAAATGTAAAGCCATCATTTTAAGAAGCATAAATAGATGCGTTAGGGACAGTTTTTTTTAATTTTTCAGGTTTTGTTTGCTGTGCTAAATTTTGTTCAGTTCTGAAGCAGGCTTTGAAATACAAGATGAAATAAAATAACTAGATCATCCTTAAAGTACACCCATTAATAGGTTTTCCAGTAATTATGTAGTCTTGCTCTGTGAGACAATGTTTCCTGAAGTGGTTCAGATTCTTCCATTTCATAAATGTCTTCTGAGCATTTGTATAATCAAAGGTAGTTGGCTACATTAAGCATCAAAAGAAATTTGGTGTGTATTTGAAAGCTTACACTTAAAGGTGAGTGCTCCAGCAACAACTCTGTTGCATCCTTTCAGGCATCATCTTTTAATGTGGCAACTAGAATTCTTTTAGATAAACTGGCCAAAGGGAGTTATTATAAATTATGCTACGAAACAAATACAAAATAAGTGCAGACTTTGGTTTTGCAATAGCAAGACACCACAGTATGTGTTACCTAATGAACTAAAAATATTAGGTACCTTTTTAATGCAAGAAGATTAATTTGGTCACTTCCTTACTGCTTGTTTCTCTAACTCAGAGCTGGAAAACAGTCTTTGTTTTATATAACACTGTCGTAAACTCAGTATTACTCTGTATTGACATAAATCAAATGGGTTTTTGGAAGATAAACTTGAAATTTTAACTTGTGGAAGACAGATGCTTTAAACAACTGTTGATCGCTGCTATTTTATTGTTTGGGGTGTTTTAAATGATTTACCACTGCTACTGTCAGTTTTGAGAACGTGCTGAAAATAGGACAGTCTGATCTGTTGAAAACTTAATCGCTAAGAGTGAATGCGCCTTACTACTTTTGGTCTGTTCTATAAATCACATGAATTTTAACCTCTTTGACGTAAAATTTGTTCAAGTTTTATTCTGACTCAACTGTAGTTAATTTGCGCTGTAGTTGGTGTTTCTGCACTGATCAGCAAAACAAAACTGTCTTGAGCTGTGAAAGACAAGTGCAGCTGCTATTTTTTTTTTTGTACCACCTTCTTCAGTGTTGAGTAATACACTTGGCCTTTTTTTGCTTTGCTAAGTTAAACATCACTGTACCTCAGCAAAGTATCCAGTGATGGAGGAGTTTTGAATCTTCATGTTCAGATTCAGGTTTTTGTTTCCCCTTACTTAGGCAGTATTCAAAAAAGGGGAAGTATTTTCAAAAAATAATACAGTAATTTAAAGTCTTTAATTTCTTCATCAAGTCTGCAACTGTACTATGTATGGTTATCAGAAGACTTCAAGTGGATTTTTTTTTTTTAGAGTATCTTCACATTATTTGCCTTGATCATTTACCAATAGAGTAAATACCTATTCCTCTCCTTGAGAATTCTAACAGTTGAAATCCAGCTTTTGGCTGAAAAGGTAACTTAACTAAATGCTGAACCATGGCTAAAGCAAAGAGTTCAGTTAAAACCATTTTCCTTCAGTGACCAAGGGTACAATAAGCAATTTGGCTTGGAAAAGAAGTAAAATAAAATAAACTAAGTATTTTGGCAAGCTGCTAGGAATTGTCTGTAGTAAATTAAATGCACTGTATTTGTTCCCCAGAATGCTCATGGAGTTTATTATGAAACATGGGTATTACTTAAATAGTATGTTGTTTCAAAGGAGGACATGTGCACCTTATGGAACATAAAGTGTTGGTATTTGCAAAAATGTTGGTAGTAGCAGTAACTAATTTCATGTGGTGAGGCAAGATTTATGGTCTTCTTCCTTTGTGCAATGACTGACTTTAATATTAGAAACTTAATAATCTAAAAGTTATTTTCTTCTGGTATTTTTCATATAGAAGTAGATCTGGCAACAGATCACTCTCAAGGCACAAGGACAGACGCAGATCTAGAAGTCCTCTGAAAAAACGGTCTAGGTCTAGGGAAAGGCGAAAATCAAGAAGTCGATCTCGTTCTCGGTGAGTCTGGTTCCTAAGAAATTATACTATTCTTAGCACACAGTACAGAGTTTTGAAAAAAAGAAAACTTAAAACTTCTAGGTGCTGGTAAAGTGTGGAATCTTTCAATTCTTTAGCCTATCCTTAGGCTTTGTTTTTGAGACGAAACAAGCTAAAATAAAACTTCATGCTGAGTATACTAGTTTTGGCTGAGGTAGTTTTATTTTCTGCATAGTAGCTTGTATGAGCCTTATGAAGGCTAAACCACCACATTGAGGTACTTAAACATTTTGATTCTAGTCTCCGTTTATACATACAAGCTAACTGAAAATAACTTTTGGGTTTTTTTAATGTCTAGACTATAACCAGTAGGTTAGAAATGTCCTCTATAGCCTGTGCAACTCTCAAAGTTTATGATGCTGCTTTGATCTGTATATGTTGAGAAGGTTGGGTTCAGGCTTGACCCTCAGAACTTGACCCTCGTTCTGAGAGTGTTTAAAGCACGAGCTTTTATTTGTGCCTTTGGTTATCTGATATTGGCCATATACTGGTATTTGCTATATACTGCTGTGGACACAAATGCACGTGTCTGTTATATAGTGTATTTGTATTTCAGAATCTAATATATCTATATTGTACTTAGTCTATTAACTTTAATGTCTGATCATCTAACTGTGAAATTCCAACAAAGTAATAACGTAATTTTCTGAGAGCTGAATAACGTAATTTTCTGAAGTAGTGAATATTTACAAAACCAAAGTCCATATGAAAGTAACTTTATGAGTAGAAACATTGGTACTTTTCTGTTTCATCTTAATTCCCCTAATTCATTTAAAATGAGGTTCATACTTAACTTGTACAGTTGCCTCTTGGTTTTTGAGGGAAGAGCTGCAGCTCTGTGGCCTCAGTGGAAACAGGAATAGGCTGTGTAGCTAGCTGGGATTTATTTATAGATCCTTTTGATTCTCTGTTACTGTTGTCTAGAGAATCTACAGAATTCTTGATCTGCTCATTGAAATAGGCAAGACCAATGAAATCTCTGGTAAATTAACTGGGAGGCACTTGAGACATTGTGAGACTTAAAGCTACTGCAAAGATTGCGTGCTCTTCCATCTTTATGATCTTACATTCCTTCTCTGAGTCTTCTGAAGAAGTATTTGCCAAAATCTGATGGAAACCAAAGTGGTCAGGTCACAGAGGATACAACAGCCTCCTATTTATGAGCAGTTTAGAAGATACAGCCAAACACTTCTTCCACTGAAGAAAGTTGGGGGCTGTGCTTAGGGTCTTTAATGTGTCCTTGTAAGAATATTTAAAAATCCTAGAATAGATACCAAAAGCCACACCAGCTTCTGTCAGTCTGGTTCTCTTGGACATCAGCTTCTCTTGTGCTTTCTCTTGTTTCTATCTGAACAACTGTTCCTTTTCATATGTCCTGGAGGCAAGTCTAGGAGTCAGGTGTGTGTCTGCTAGAAGCTAGAGTCTCATACTTCCACATAATTCTATTAAAAAAAGTAATCTTCCCCAAAAAGCTGTAAGCTAATCAATTTTTGTTTGGATTGATGACTTGAAAATCATTTGATTTTTTTTTTTTTTCCCCATAGTTTTTCTTGTGAACGTATATCATACTGCCTGTCCCAGAGAAGCTGACTTTTTCTGTTATCCTTGCTTCTCGTTCTACTGTATTAAATATTCTTCAATGATTTTTTAATTTCTAATGACATTACAGATAACTCAGTTGTCTTGATATAGTTTATGCTTCACATTTGAGGGAATTAGTTTGGTGAAATTTTATCTCTGTTTTTTTTTTTTTTATTTCTGTGTCCTAATTGGTTTTGGACTAACAAAAATTGAGCGTAGCGTGAGGATGTGTATGTGAGAGACCACAGTAGAATAAATACTTCTGTCAGCTGTCATTATTCATGTGAGGGTGATTAATTTGCAGTCCATGTTATGTGGACATGCTTTTAGTAAGGAGAAAATGTACAGATTGTAGAGTTGTTCTCACTTCCGACAAACTATAGAAAATTTGTATTATAATAACATAACTGTGAGATAGAGATACCTTCTCTCCAAGCACAGTAACTTACTCTGAAGATCAGAATTTTATTTGATTTTGGCCTCCTCTTTTCCAAATTGGTTTCAAAAACTTTCCAAGCTATCTAAGCTTACCCTCATGGTGAGCAGGGTGGAAAATTAAAATACTGAGTAATTACGCATCTCTGTTTAAAAATAGTACTTGAACAATTAATCTATACTAAAAATTTAGTCATAATTTTAATTGGAAAGTTCAAAGATTAATTAATGGATTTGTGTTTGGCTTTTCACAGGGACAAGAAAAGAGACAAAGTCAAAGAAAGAGAAAAAAATAAAGAAAAGGAGAGAGACCGAGACAAGGAGAAGGAGAGAGACAGAGACAAGGACAGAGAAAGAGAGCGCGATAAAGAGAGAAACAGGGAGAAGGAAAAGGAGAAGGACAGGGAGAGAGATAAAGAGCGAAACAAAGATCGAGAGAGACTCAGAGACAAAGATAGGGATAGAGAAAGGGACAAAGATAGGGACAAAGACAGGGAAAAGGAGAAAGATAAAGATAAGGAAAAAGATAGGGAAGAGTTAGACCAGAACAAGGAAAAAGAAGATACTGACAAAGATGGAGAGAAGGACAGAGAGAAGATTAAGGAGAAGGAGGGAGATAAGGACAAAGGAGGGGACAAAGAGAAGGACAGAGACAAAGAAAAGGAGAAAGATGGGGATAAGGATAAGGAGCGAGAAAGAGAAAAAGAGAGAGATGATAAAAAGAAGAAAGATAAGAGATCCAGAACACCCCCAAGAAGCTATAGCTCTTCAAGAAGATCTCGTAGCTCCAGCAGGTTTGTTCAGAAGTTTTTTTTTTCTTTATTTTTTTTGACTTCTCAGTTCAGTGTGACACCATCCTAGTTTTTATGTATCAATATTGCCATGTTTCTTACTAACTAAATTTGTATCTTTCTAAAAAAAAGTAAAATCTAGTACAAAAAGCTCTGTATGATTCCTTTATGAAGACAATTTCTTGTTGGGCTACTGGTGCTTAGTTTATTTCCTGTAACCTGGCAGTATATACGTAGTCCTTGAGGACAGCAAGGAGATGATTCTCTGTTGGAGCCATCCAAAAGTTCAGATAAAGTGACATCACACATCTCTGTCTTGGTGAAAGTCTGAGTACCTTTTGCATAGCTTGTTGGTACAGAGATCTCATGCACAGCTGGGTGACGGTACTTGCCACTCTTCAGCTGGATGGCCAAAAAGAAGCAAGCAGGTGTGTTGCTTGGCTGACAAACTACTCAAAAGGTGAATGTTGGAATATATGGATAGCTTGTTAAGCTGGTTAGATGGACAGCTGACATTCCTTAATGATCTGATAGTAAATAGGAAAATATTAAAGTTTATGTAGCTGCTGGTTTTGCCTGTGAGTGAGTCTAAGTTGGATGGAAGTCTGGATAAATTTGATACAGCAAAAATAGGCTTAGGCTCTGAGATACGAAATGAGAATGAAATGCTGGATGAATTGGGAAAAGTTCTACATATTACGATTTTACCGGACAAAAGCAAGTGTCTCAGTCCTCAAAATTTAAGAATCCTAGTAAAAATTACTGTCTTCTAGTGGATTCAGACTACAAACCTGTACTTTGATATAAAGTTATTTTTCATTGTATGAATGTTACTAAACAAAGACAGTGCTCTTTTGAAGAGAGAGAATCAGAGAAATACTCTTTTTAAAAAATGGATTTACAATTCTTTCTTCAGAGAGAGCATTATCCTTAGAGTATCAGTACTGGGGCCAGTACTGTTGAACACTGATCTAGACAGTGGGACAGAATCAGCAAGTTTGCAGGTAGTACAGAACTGAGAGGTGAGACTGTTACACCAGAGGATTGTGCTGCCATTGAGAAACCTCAGCAGACAGGAAAAAAAAGGTCTGATGGGCATCTCATGGAGATGGAACAGAGAAAGGCCAAGTACTGCAGCGAGGCAGGAATAACTCAGTTGCATCAGCATATAATGGAAGCTAACTGGCTGAAAGATTGTCTCGCAGCTAAAGACCTGGGATTGCTTGCAGTCAAGAAAGCCAACAGTATGGTCACTTATATTAGGCAGAGCGTTATGAACAGCTCAAGGAAGGCAATTGTTTTCCTCTCAGCATTAGTGAGGCTGCATCTGGAATTCTCTTTATTCTGGACTCCTTGTGACAAGAGAGCAGGCATACTGGAGTGAGTCCAATGAAGGGTCATAAAACTGAATGGCTTGAAGCATCTGTCATACAAGGAGAGACTGAAAAAGCTGGTATTGTTTATCCTGTAGAAGAGAGGGTAAAGAGGACGTCTTACCAATACAGAAACGGACAGTCCCACTAATACTTCATGGGAGTGTGTGAGGAAGACATACAGACTTCTCAGTGATGAAGATGGAATAGGACACTTAGGACATTCTGAAAACTAGGTGGCAACTGACCTTTGCTTTACTGACAGATGGCATGCAAGTGCGAGAATCGTGTGGTTGGTTGTGGTTCGTAGCTGAAAAAAGAGATGCAGTCCTGGGGAAGAGAAGGAAGGATCTGGCTCCTTTTCTAGTAGACCTCTACAGGCTAGCAGAGGAGATAGGTACAGAATGTTAGTTCTGTGTATGATTAAGAGACACAAGATGACTACTGAAGTATTTAGACTTGCTTTTTCTTAAATGTTGCTGTATCAGTATTGCTTAAGTATTAAAGAGATGCACAAAAATCTTTGTATAAGCGAATGTAATAGAGTTGTGAACAAATACTGTGCAGACACAGCTGTAGTTCTTCAACTTCAAATTAGAAAAGCAGAAACTGAAAGTTAGATTTCATGAACAAACAGTTGCTAGTCTGACACACAGTTGCTAAGGTGCTTGGTTTCTCGCTGGGAAGCAACATAAAGTGGAGATGTAGTCAATGTAGCCTAAGTGGGAACACTGTCAGAATAATATATCAATTTCAGTATCCTCATTTGAAAAAAGGTGATAATAAATGCAAAGATGTTCAGAATGAGATGTGTTAACTAGTAAACAGTGCTTGTGTTATTTTTTCAATGACTTTGAGGCTACCTTATATCATAGAACATTAGGCATTAGAAGGGAGCTTGAAAGATCATCTAGTCCAACCCTTCTGCCAGAGCAAGACCACCTAGATCAGGTCATACAGGAACATATCCATGTGAGTTTTGAATGTCTTGAGTGAAGGAAACCGCAACCTCTTCTCAGTAGCCTGTTCCAGTACTCTGTCATCCTCTCGGTGAAAAAGCTTTTCCGTATGTTTATGCAGAACCTCTGCTCCAGCTTGCTCCCACTACCCCTTGTCCTATCATTGGACATTACTGAGGAGAGCCTGGTTCTGTCCTCCCCACACTCGCCCTTGACATATTCACAAACGTTAGTAATGTCAACCCTCAGTCTCCTCTTCTCCAAGCTAAAGAGCCCCAGCTCCCTCAGCCTTTTCTCATAAGGGAGATGTTCCTCTCCCTTAATTATCTCTGTGGCTCTGTGCTGGACTTCTACAATAAGTTCCCTGAGATTCTTGAACTGAGGGGTGCAGAACTGGACACTATTCCCAATGTGGCCTTGCCAGGGCAGAGTAGATAGGGAAGAGAACATCTCTCAAGGAACTAGCCACACCCGTTCTAGTATCTCCCAGGATGTCATTGGACTGCCTGGCCACAAGGGCACGTTGCTGGCTCATGGTCATCCTACTTTCTAAAAGGACTCCCAGGTACTTTTTCCTCAGATCTGCTCTCCAGCAAGTCAGCCTCCAATCTGTACTGGTACATGGGGTGGTTCTTTCCCGATGAAAGACTCTACACTTGTCCTGGTTGAATTTCATAATTTTTTTTTTTTTTGCTGCCCAACTCACCAGCCTGTCCAAATCTCTCTGAATTGGAAGCACAGCCTTCAGGTGTGTCAACCCACTCGTCCCAAGTTTTGTTATCAGCAAACTCGTTGACGGTGCACTCTTTCCTGATCCAGGTTGTTGATGAATATGTTGAATATTGCTGTTTGCATACCAGCTCCTGAGGGACTCCACTAGACAAACTGCTTCCAACTAGACTCCATCCCACTGACCACAACTCTGACTTCTTTCTTTCAACCAGTTCACAGTCCATCTCACTGCCCAAGTGTCCAGACCGAACTTCCTCTTTACTGAAGACTGAATTGTTTGTGCTTCCTGCACAAAATAATAGGAAAAATGTCTTGTACAGCTTCAGAAGGTCCCAGCAGGTGATCTTGTCAGAATGTTAATCCAGATAGTGGTATCAGGCATATCGGTCCAAGCACATTTTTAAGTTATGTAATTGTTGTAATTTCTTGGGCTTTTTTAAATACTGAAGATAAAAATATTCACACCTGATGGATAGACATAAGCTCTGTGTTTGTGTTGTGTGAAACTTTGTTGGCTTGCTTTTTGCTCTAACATACGCATCGGTATGTTTGCCACCAGTTATTTAGTGTTCGTTCTGTCCAAGATCAAATTCTGTAACAGCAGCTCCATGGATAACTGTAAAACACCTGTTGGGTAAAATACTCCGAGCTTGTCAGTGTATTACATTCTGTTAGGTGAGCAAAGACTTCTTGGGAAACAATAGCTGGTAAATTATTTATTCTTATTTTGACAGCAGCTTGGGATACGTTTTGCACCATTTGATTGTAAGCCAGTAGGAGTGCTGACTCGTATTAGGAGCTAAACTTTGGTCACATTGAGCTGAAACGACATTGATCATAACATTGCAGTTGTTGTAAGGTTACATTTTGAAGTTCGTATTGCTAAGCTTGTCTTTTGTGTTAATATGGCTCTCTACTGGAGAGCTTTCTATTAGTATTAATACGGTTCTCTATTCTCTCTGAATTCACTTTGTTTCCATTTTTAATAGGTAACATGTTTTCCAATTCCAGCCTCCCCTGACAAACCAAACGGAAACATTTTTTTTTTTTTTTGGTCCAGTTCATGTATCGGTGGTGATAAATAATATTAAATTCGAGGATATTTATTTTGTTATTGCATTATATAACTTTAAGAGCTCTGTGGTTTTATCTGGCTCCTGAGTTTATTATTTTTATTCTTTGATCATCTTGAATTTCTTGGTGTTGTAGAGAGAGGCGTAAAAGGAAGAGTAGAAGTCCCTCCAAGTCTCCTAAAACTTCCAAAACAACAAAAAGAAAGTCTTCACGAAGTCCTTCTCCAAGAAGGTCAGTTTGATGTCAACATAAAAGTGGATAAGCAGTAAAGGAGGAAGAATTTGTTTCTTTTATTTTCATTGTTTTACTGCCTTTAATAATCTCAGATGATTTCAGTTGGCCCATGTGACTCAGTTTTAATTTAAAACAAACCAAAATTCTTCATGGATTTGAGCGTTGATATGCTTTCAACTAGGGTTTCAAATCTTATCTACAATTGAAGCTTGCTTCACATCAATAAAAGACCTTCATCAAATTCAGATTAATTTGGGTTTCATTTTGCGGATACCATGCATACTGAACACATGCATTCTTAAGCTCTCTTCAGTCAAAAAATTCCATTGATCTTTATGAAGCAGGTTTTGTTATATTTTGGCAGTGAAATGGTATGTAAGTTTTTACTGTTGGATCAAATTCTGGTTTTGTAAAAAATTTTCTTAAACAGAAACAAGAAAGATAAAAAAAGAGAAAGAGATACAAATAACGAAAGAAGAGAAAGAGAACGCTCCACTTCCAAGAAAAAAAGTAGTAAAGAAAAAGAGGGAAAGGAGAAATCTGATAAAAGTACCACAACTTTGAAGGTAAGCTGTGTCATGGAGTGATAATAGAGTGAAATAAGTGGTGCTAGTGCAGCCATTATTGAAATTCCCTCCCTTCTTTCTTCTCTTTCTCCTGTTTCTGGAGCTGTTTCTCATAGGTTCCATGATGCTTTTTGTTGTGTTTTTCTCTGAATATTGATGATAAATCAATGATGATGATATATATGATGATAAATCAGATCATAAATCAGTAATGATTTTTTGGATGATGGTTGGTTATGAGAGCCAATTGAAAGGGAAGCTTATTTTCTTGAAAAAGAGACCAGATGGGCATGTAAAAATTGAGACAAAGACGAAGTGTTGGTTGGAAGTCATCCTCTAAGAATACGATTTTTTTTAAAACAATTTTATCTTTGGTAGGACAAAGATCATACTAAAGAAGATCAGAATTCAGACACTGACAAGGAAGTAGAAAACAAAGATGCACAAAGGATGGATGAAGTCAAACTGCAACAGAATGGAAACTGTCAACTAAATGAAGAAAACCTCTCAGTTAAAATGGAAGAGATTTAAAGCAAAGAGTGGACCTCTGATTCAATTAAGGACTGAAATCCAAAGCTTTTAATTTCCTAGAATGAAGATGAAAATGTCAAAACAATCAATCTGAACATGTTGGTAGTACTAGTAGCTCTTCCAATTCTTGTGATAGCTTTGTTGTCTTCTTGCTGTGAAGCAAGAGAGCACGGACCAGTAATTATGCCATGAAAAGGCAGATGCCATCAGAACTATTCATCTCTGAAATCCCATGCATTTCTGTGGTGGCTGTACTTATTTGTAAAATTATTTATGTTAGGTTTTACTTTAAGCTGTTACAAATAAGTAGAGACTGAAAGATGTAAACCTGTACTACCCAAAAAAAGCTGAAGATAAGTGTTGAAGGTTGTTTAAATTACTACTAGCTTATGAATTTTGTTTTGTTTTACCTTGTGGGTTAAAAAATCCACGAAAACTTCAATGTGTACTGTTTGATGTGCTTGGAAATGTGTCAATATGAACAGTTTATTTTGTTGTGAATGACAGCTGTCAACTCGGAAAGGGGATTTAAACACACACAGTTTTACAGTTCTTATGTTAATTATCCATTGATAGCTGTGTTTTTCCTTTGCTCACTGCTTGGAATTCTTATTTAAAATAATTTCTTACTTATATTGCTAAAATTAATTTCTTTTACATTATTTGAATAGTGCATGCTACTTTTCTGTTCATAACAGGAGCATTGCTGTGTTATAGAAAATAGACTAGCTTACTGGGGTTATTTTGGAGTTGGTTTGCTTTTGTCTTCATTTGTCCTTCTAGAAGTGAGCACATCTGTACGATAAAATCAAAATGTAAAGCTTTGCTTTGAACAGTACTGCAGTATCTGTTCAGCTGCAAGTAGTACAGGTGCCATTATGAAAAAAAAATTGTTTGTTCAAAATTACAGGAGCACAAGCAGAAGCTTTAGTGCCTTCTTAAAATGTGGTATTTTCTAGAAATGTATACGTGCTATTACTCACTTTAAGTTAAATCTTAACACGATTTATCTCTATTGCTGTTTTGCTGCCATCATGCTGTAGACAAGAATGCAAGTGATGTGTCAGAATGGTTGTTTTGATTCACTTGTTAAAATACTAAAGCTCCATTTGTATGTGTTTGTTTTTGTTTAAGAAAAGAGATCTATAAATGAAAGCAAAGATGCAGTTTGGGGACCACTACTGTACAGAAGTAGTAGCTGAATACAAAGCATTTTCTGATCACCTGCATCCAAGACAGCCCTTCAGACATATAATCTACATTGGATGGCCTTAATCATTATCTTTCCATCATTTTCTCTGATACCTGCTGGGTGATTAAAAAAGAACTTGTGTGCAAAGAAGGGGGGATAAATCATTTGGGGATAAAAGTTCTAATTTACACAGCAGCTGTATGGTAGAGATTCTTCTTTCATTCTTTGAAAAAGCATGTAAGAAAAGAATTAAAAGCAAGTATTTTTATCAAGGTAAAAGATGGTTTGTGTTCTCTGAACTAACGTAGTCGGTTACATGACATTGTTTTAAGAGTCATACATTTAAAACTTAATTATACCTGAAATTGAGCAAGTTATTTTTAAGATAACTTACTACAATCAAATTACTTAATTGCCTTACCTCACAGGAAGACTTATTTCTTTCAATTTAAAATATCCCATTTAATAGCATTTTAGGTATTTGCTTTAAATTTGTTTTTCTTCTCTTTTGCATAGTTAGTTTTTGGGGGGTGGGGGTGGGATAAAGGCATATTACAAGGAGTGAAAAATTTGCCCAATTATTAAGGTAATGAAACCCACTTGGATTGTGAAGCTGCTTAATCACTTCATTTTTGGTAGGATTTAACGTTGCTACTGTGTACTTTTAAGACTATATAGAAAATGCTTTACCATGTAAAGTATAGACAGTCATTTTGTGATGTTTAAGCCACATGCTGTTGGCTGGTAAACAGCTTATTCTGATAAAAGAATGACAAATCTGTATGCTTACAGGAAGGCTACAAAGGATTGTTTTGCAACAGCTGTCTTATTTATGATGTGTAAGTAGCATAGAGCAAAGAGATTGTTTGTATACTTGTTATCTTTGGTACCATTTCACTAATAAAATTAAGTATTTTAGAGGGAAGTTTCTGCTGGAACATACTTAATTAAAGGAATATTTTTAGCTGATATGGCCTTATTATGCAGCTTCTTTGATTTGAAATGTGGACACCAGTGAAAATAATACATATTGTTTATGACATAGTTGAAAAGCTGTTTCTCCTTCAGGAGGAATTTGAATTCCTGCAGTGTATTTAGTTTCAGCTGATACCTTCTGAAGTTGCATAGCTGTATTGGTTACAGAGCACATTAAGATTTGTGTTAAGTTAGCTAAGACATGTGCCTCTGGAAATTGTTAGGACTGACAGCCTTATGTAAGACCATAAGCAGCACAAGACATTGTAAAACGGCAAAAAAACCCAAACACCAAACATGCACAGTTCCTCCCCACCTCAAGCTGGTATTTTCTTTACAGCTTATCTTATTTGCTGGGTTTGTTTTGTAAATACTGTACAGATCTGTGTAGTTGAGTTCTGTCTGTTTGTGTTAGTTTCCCTCTTCCTAAAAAGCCACTGCTAGAGAACTTCTGTAAAATGCTTATCTCTTCAAAGGATAGCTAATTTTTTAACTGGTGGTGTAGCATAGTGATGAAGTTCTTGCTTGCTCCAAGAGGATTGTGTATGTCATCCATTAAATGTGTCCATCTTCCACCTGAAGTTTGCATGCTGAGCTGCTATGTCAGATTGTTTGGTTTAGCACTTTATAAATGTGATTAAGAGGTTTTGAGGACAATGTGGTGCATGATATGTTGTTTTAAATGTAACTTAATTTGAGTCAGGCCTTGTTGGAAAACACTGACTTTTTACTGAGAAAAGTCCTGATATGGTGCCATTTTGCTAAGATCACTTAGAAGCTTCCATTAGTGACCACGGTTCTTTCACAACAGTGTTTCTGGATGACAGGATTTTTCTTTGGATTTTGAAACAAGAAGCTAGTAGAAGAAAACTGCTGGTGGATGAAACAGGATTTCAAGCTCAAAACAGGTGGCTATGACTTGGATAAATTCGTTGAAGTCAACAGCTCTATACAGCTGCGAGGGATGAAATTTTGCTTGCAAACATTGATGGTAGTATGGTATGTAAAGAATATTGGTCTTCATTTTTCAGAATTAGAACTAAATGTGGGAAAAGGGTGGCAGTTGAACATTAGGAACATCTGAGTACCTAAGAAATCAGTCAGATGTGTGTTCTGCCTACGCATTTGCCAACAGCTAGTTGTTTGAAAGCAAATTTCAGATGCAGCCAAACTAGATTGGCATTGGCTGGCTAACAGTCTAGCACAGTAAGGTAAACTCTAGCGTGATTTGCATTGCTGGCTAGTGCTTATTGGCTTGGGTGCATCTATGGCAATACCTAAAATTACTTTTGAAACACTGCGAAAGACTATTATGTAGCAGCTGCTCTGTTGCATTTAGCTTGTAGTGGTGTTTTGCGACTTGGGGATTTCTGTGATGTTCTTTTGGTCTAAGACAGTGATGAAGACTGCTTTGTGTGTTTCCTAATGATCCTTAATACCATGTTACTTTTTCATTCTTATGTACAACTGTTGCAAGGGGCCATGTTGTAGTGATGTGTTTATCTTCTGCTTTTGTCCGAAGTGTCTCTGATCACTGTCTTTTTGTTAATTTGTAATGAACAAAGTTAAGAGTTCATGTATTTTAATTTTGCTGGCCATTCACAAGAAGTAAGCCAACCAACAGACAAAAAGTGTCTTGAATTTTGTAAATGTTAGCATGAACATTGCATTTTAATGGTAAAAAAATCTTGAAGATGTGAATTCTGAGCAATGGCTTGCAAACTGGGGCATATTCTGAGTCCTGCCTGGCACTCGGTAGTGCTTTCAGTTTTGTAGCCATCAGTGATTGCCTTTTGGTCTATTTTATCATAATTCTTGAAGTGAGAATATGACTTAGTGACACAAATGCTGAGATCTGTAAATGACCAAAATAATGTATATCAGCAGCTGCTTAGTTCAGAGAGATGTTTTCTCACCAGAGACTGGAATGTGGACAGATGAAATTTGTAAACATTAACTGTTACTACCTACAGAGAATCTAAAACTTAATTTAGTTTACTAATATTAAAAAGAAAAAAATTGTTTTCAGCCTGTACTTCAGGTTTATTTTTATATGCTGAAAAGCGTAATTAATACCAAAAGCTAAAAGCACTGAGGGATATATTTTTTTTAATGTAAGAGAAATAGACTCATGTCTAAGCTTCTTAAAAATATCTTTGCATGCAGTGTTTATTGCAAATTAAAACATTTATAGGTAAGTCCTATTGTAGGATTTGAGCATGTTAGTATGAAGGCTTCTGTAATCTACTAAGTATAAAACGGCTTAATAAACTTGTCTGACTATATGTGTAGGCAGCTACTTTCTCCTTAAGTTTGAGGAGGCACCACTCTAGCATTTTGTAAGTACTACACTTGAGAAGCTATATACAGACTTCATTTTTCACAGTGTTTTTCTGAAACTGGCAAAAGAATCTGCCTTTTTGAAGAATTGTCATGACAGTTTTATGATTGCAGAGCTTAATACAGGAGGAATATAGCTAAAGTTTAGAGAGTTTAGTGTTTTATATATCTTCTGGAAAGTTGCAGCTTTCACTTTTTCAAATTCATGGTACTGGTGCCAAATGTGACACTTCAGTGTAAAAGGTATGTTGTATAGTAATCTAGTTAATGAAATTACTCTCCCTTTGAGAAGGCTGTATGTGTCTTTTGTGACCTGAAAGACTTATTAGCAGTGGTGAAAGAATTGTTTAATCTTCCTTTCACTCAATCCTTGATGTCAGTGAGGCTCCCAGCTAACATTCCGTTCATCCTTTATCTAGTAAGGCCTGGACTTCTCTGAGCTGCATATCATATTAACAAGTTATACATCTGTGTCAAGCAATATGATCTCTGAAAGCAAAATGATTTCTGAATGAACCATAATACAGAATAAATAGGTATTATGGTTAATATAAGCTAGGACCAAACATGGAATGCATTTTGGTTTGGTTTGGTGTGCCCAGTTAAATTATGTTCTAGCCAGAGGCAATTTTCGTTGGCTATGTCATTAAAAAGTTTATCTGGATGCAGAAAAGGGGCTGGCCTCCACAAACATGTTGGCTAGATATGTTAATTGTGAGGTATTATTTGATCTAGCCAAGCTTCATTTTTATCAGTAGAAAGATCCTTTGATGTGTTAAAGATGCTTTCAGTTGCATTGTTTATTCTGTTGCATAGCCTCCAAAGAGGGTGGAAAGGTGATAGCTCTGCATTTCTGTAAACCTGGAAAGCTGGAGACTAAAGTACCATCCCTCAGATAAAGTGGTACACCCAGTAAGTCACTTAAATATTCTATTCACTGACATGTTGAGTTTTAGTCTGCTTCATGTCAGCCTCAAAATGAAAGTGCTGGCTGGAGTAAAGAACTACGGGGCTTGAAGCTCACATTGTAACATGAGAGGCTTCCTGTTCCAGAACTCAAAAGCAGCAGCCAGGTTTTGAGTGGCTCTCTCCTGTTGAGATGGCAGTGGGACAGAGAGGGTAGGGGGACAGCTCCCTGTCTTTGGGTTTTTAGCTTCCTTGCCTCTGCTTGCTGCTGCTTTCTATTGTGCTTTTCTCCAAAAAAGGCTAAGGTAATTGTGCATTTGTTACAATTCTCTGATTTGCTGAGTAAACTCTTAACCTCTTTTTTGTCTGGAGTTTGCGTATTGTTTCTCCATCACTTCTGTGTTGGGGGAACAGCCAGGTTAACACATTGGTTTTGCTTTAAACCATTACAGTTACTCTTCTAGTTTTATAACAGGACTTTGATACTTGCTTTATTCAACTGAAGTGTGGCACTACTGAATTTATGAAACTATAGCTCAGAATCTTTGGATGGAAGAAAGAGTTGGGTCATTGCCTTGCACTGAACCCATTAGAAATGGTCATTTACTTTTTCATGGCTGGATGAAAGATGGTAGCCATGTATTGCATGAGTTAGTTCATTCTAGTAAATCAGATTCCCTTTGATCATTTCTACCTGAGGCAAGTTAGAGTTGTAAGGACTGTCGTAATTTCAGGGGGTAATAATAAAGCAGAAATCCTACTTCTTTTATTTAAGACCTTTCTTCTGTCAGACACGTAACTATTCCAATAGTGTAACTGCAGTTGCAACAAGCAGTATATCTCTTTGAAAGTGATCATGTTTCATGGGTTTTGTCATCCTCTGCCTGCAAGATAAATTTTTGCCTTCATGTACTTTATTGAGAGGGACGAACAGAGCTCCATACAGATTGTAAAGGCTGTATCAGAATTCCAGATCATAGCTCTTAAGAGCTTTATAACAGCAGTCAAGCATGGTTATTGTCCTCTGTCACCCCTAAATTTAGAAGAGCACAAAGGGTGAGTAACTGCAGAAACTTGCTGATTCCACTGTTGATGCATCACCTGACTTACAGACATACCTGTAAAATATAAAATGCCTAACATTAGTGATCAAACATCTCTGGCTGTGATATGAATATTTATACCAGGTGAGCTGTTGCTGCTGCTCGGTACTGTGACCAGTGTTTGGGTGGAGGAAGAGTTTTAAGGTAGGAGGTGGGGGGTGGGGGACGAGACGAGTTGTTTGTTATTCAATCTCATTATTATGAAGGTGTGATTCACGGCTGTACTGTTGAATAGGGCTCTGTGTTAAATTGGGTTGTTGCAGTGTGAGCGAAGAGGACTGAAAGTACTTAACAATGAGGTTCTGATGTTACATGGATACTTAGACAGAATGGAGATTTCAGACTTACACAGAAGTTTGGCTTAACCACTGTGATTTGGTAATTGCTTCACATCAGCTTTGCCAGAAAGATGATGTTCCCACTTTCAGAGTACTGCACTACTGTTGACAGTATACCCTTTTCAGCATGGTACTTAGAATCTGTAACACAATTCTGTGTATCACTTACCAAGACTTTGTAAATTTGCAATCTGGAATTTGTGGTAGCAATAACCCTGTTCTGAAAATGTTCATTGCTGCGAACACAAACTCATTGTGTGTCCTGAACTTTCCAAGAAAGGTTTAAGTCCCTTTGAAGATTGTTGAGGGAATTACAGTGGAGAAATGGAAATGTTCCAAGAGAGAATTTGTTCTGGAATTTAAGAAAGTATAAGGGATGGCTGGTATAGGAAGAGTATCTTCAGGCAGTCACACTACACTGCAATGCAGTATAAAACTCAGTGCTAGAGTACCCCCTCTTGACATATCACTGTTGTTTCAGATGGTGTTGAAGTACTACATATTCAGACATGCAGAGTGCTGCAGGCTTCATTACAAGCCTACTGCAAAGCACTACTACTTTTAACACCCTACTATTATTATAGAATAGAGTCGTAGAATGGTTTAAGTTGGAAGGGACCTCAAAGATCATCTAGTTCCAACCTCCTACCATAGGCAGAGACGCCTCCCACTAGTACAGGTCACTCAAGGCCTTGTCCAACCTGGCCTTGAACACCTCCAGGGAGGGAGCATCCACAACCTCCCTGGGCAACCTGCTCCAGTGTTTCACCACCCTCACTGGAAAGAACTTCCTAACATCCAGTCTAAATCTCCCCTCTGCCANAAATATATATATGCAACCAGATTGATGACAATGGGTGGAGGTAGATTCAGGAAGGGATGTCCACCATGTGGTAGAAAATGGCCACGTGGTACGACAGGAGCAGCAGGAGCAAGGTGGTGCTATTAGGCAGGCAGGCCAGGAGAGAGAGAAACAGGAATTTCCTCTGTTTGTATAGGGGATCCTGACTGGAAGTGGGAGTGGGCTAATCATTACACCTGGGGGTCAAGCAGAACTCGGGTCATGTCCAGACCACTTCCCTCACCCAGGAGAGTTAATCTTTACAACATTAACAGGAGATACTCCATATACTTATAAGACCTTTATTAGTCATATCTGAAATAGGTCATCACTAGGTGCCTTTAGCTGAAGTTGATACATATTGCAGATTTGCACTTGATCACATGCATGCAGCTAATTTGTTGATCAAATTTATTTGTTTGCACTGCTTCTTTGAGGTGGGAAAGGTAATTTAAAATGCTTGAGAGTAGGAAAGTGGTTTTATTTACTGTAAATAAAGAGAAAATGAAGTTAATCTATCCATATTCAGGCTCTTGTGATTAAGTTTTGCCAGCTGTAATGGGAGCTGTAAGGCTGAATTCTGCTGCCATGGCATTAGGCAGATTACCGTGGTGCCAGTATGCAATACTGGGCCTCCAAGGTGACTTGGCTGGTCCTAGGTCCAAGATGTACTGGTACTGCTGGAAGGACAGGCTATGCAAGTGTAGGGGCATAAGACCAAAGACACAATACATTTGAAATAACTATTTTGTTCCTAGTGCTTGGAACTGTTTTGATCAACTTGTTTTCTGCATCCAAACTTTCCTTCCGTTTCATTCATTGACGCTTTCCAGTAATCAACCAGTATTAAGAACTGTAACTGGTTCTCCAGTGTTACTTTTCCATGTGCTAGGACTGGCACATTTTTTCATCAGATTTGGAGGGCAGAAGCTGAGTCATAGTATTACAAATAAAATAGAGTATTTGCCAATAAAATATTTGATGGACACAGGACTTAAAGTTCACTGTGACCCTGTAACTTAAAATACACAAATATGGAAGTAGAGAGGAGAAACTCTGATACTTGGAGAAATGTGAGTAAGAAACATTCTTAGAACAAATAGCATCAAAGCAATTCTGTAATGGGTTTATAAGCACACACACAACCTTTCTGTAATTGCAGACTTCCCAATAATTCCAATAGCAATATGGCCTATATATGGTGAATTTAAGTACACTGCTGTAGCTTTTGTTTTTAAATCCTGAGGGCCTTCTGACCAAGGCTGAACAAATATTTAAACAGGGTGAATAGAATCATGTATCACTGGATTGTGTCTTAACTGGTTTTGTTGCTAGGGCTTTTCTCAGCATCCACAAAATCTCTCATGTTAGTAGTGGAACTATTTTTGCTTTTTTTGGCTAGTGGGATCTTTAGTAGCATTTGTTAAATTTTCTTTGAGCCAGTGTATTCCATGTAATTTTTCTTAGCTTTTCCACAAATGCTCTATAGCATGGGAAAAAACATTTCTATGACCCAGCATAGTCTAGCTAACAGATTAGAACTTCAGTGTGACTGTGCTATTGCTATTGTGTTTTCAGCTATGAGGTACTAACCTATGTTAAGAAACCACAATACAGTCTGTGCCTAAATAAATGGCTTATGTATGTATGGTGTCTGGGCTTTGGCAACACAACTAGCTTGACACAGCTATGATAATTAAAAATGGCAGAAACACAGGTGAAGTGTTTCCAGAAGTGTCTAGTACTTGAATATAACACAAGGAAGTCACAGTGGCCATATCCATTTAAAGATGGATGTGAATCATTGTCTTGGTTTTGCTGCAACAGAATCATAGGCCAGCAAAGAGCTGCATGCTATTAGCAGTTTCAAGTCAGCAAGAACAGCTAACCCAGGCTGGCTTACAAATGTGTCCCATACCATAAATGTTGCACTCGATATAAAGGGGGAAGTTTGCTGAGGAGAGAGGAGCCTTCTGCTTAAAGCCTTCTGCTTGGGTTTCTCCAGCTCACATTCCTTCTCCAGCTTCCAGGGGCTGCTTTCTGTTTTAAAGCAACTGCTCCACCTTCGCTGAGCTGAGTATAACTTTATATACAGCATTGGTATCAGTTCTGTTGTTTCATTAAATCCATTTTCATTTCGGCTCTTGGGTCTACTCACATATTCCCAGTCTTCCTCCTCTGTTGGAGAGGGGCCATGGGATGATACAGAAACTGCTGTAGTTTAGCCCCAGATACAGGCTAAATGTAGACACCTACCAAATCTATTTGCATACTGAATGCACAGCCACAAGTGTCATTCTAGTGATTCTTAGTAAGTAGACATTTGAAATAAGTGCTGGAATAGTTAATTGCAGCTCACAAGAAAGGTGAAGGTTGCTGATAGTAGAGGACCATGGCTTGAACCACTAACCGCAAAGTTCAACAGTAGCAATTACTGTTTGGGAAGGTCAGAGGATACCCCTAAGAGCTTTATGGTTCTGTTACCCATTTCTGTATTTGCAATCTATGAAAAACTGTCTGTACCCTACAATTTTTCAGGTAGTGTGTCTATGACTCTCCAGCCTGCCTAGACTCTGTTGTCTCCAGTAAAGATCTGCTTCATCACAAATTCCCTTATTAATTTGTTTCTGTAAAATCTTTACCAGGGCTCAGGGAAGATTCTGTGTGAGGAAGTTAGACAGCAAGTCCTGTGAGGAATGGCTAAGAGGATTGTGGTTGTCTAGCTTAGAGAGGAGGAGGCTTAAAGGAACCTATTGCTCTCCACAGCTAACATAAAGGAGGTTGCAGCAGGGCAAGGGTTGGTCTCTTCTCCCAAGTAACAGGACAAGAGGGAACAGTCTCAAGGTGCAGTAGGGAAGGTTTCAACTGGGTATTAGGAAAATTTCTTCACTGAAAGGGCTGTCCAGGAAAGTCATTGAGTCACCATCCCTGGAGGTGTTTCTGTGTAGATGTGGTACTTAGGGACATGATTTAGGAGTGTTAGGTTTGCAGCTAAACTTAACGATCTTGGAAGTCTTTTCCAGTCTAATCATAGAAAGAATCCAACCCTTCTGCTAATGCTGGTTCACCTATATCAGGTTGCACAGGAATGTGTCCAGACATTTTGAAATTCTGCAGAGATGGAGACTCAACAACCTCTCTAGGCAGCCTGTTCGTGCTCCACTACCCTCAAAGTAAGGAAGTTTCTCCTTATGTTTAGGTGTAACTTTCTACAGTCCAGTTTGTGTCCTTTGCCCCTTGTCCTGTCACTGAGCGCCACTGAAAAGAATCCAACCCCATCCTCTTGACACATGCCTTTTAGATATTTATGAGATCCTCTCTGTCAGTCTTCACCAAGCAAAAGAGTCCCAGTCCTCTCAGCTCCTTGTAAGAGAGATGCTCAAGTACTGTAATCATCTTTGTATGCCTCCATTGGATTCTCTCCAGTAGTTGTCTGTTTCTTCTTGATGCACTCCAGGATGCCATTGCCCTTCTTGGCCACAAGAGCACACTGCGGGTTCATGGTTAACTTGTCCACCAGCACTCCAAGGTCTTTCTCCTCAGAGCTGCTTTCCAGCAGGTCAATCCCTGCCCTGTACTGGTATATGAGGTTATTCCTTCCCAGGTGCAGGACTCTGCTTGGCCTTGCTTCACCACTGCCCAACTCTCCAAGCTGTTCCATTCTCACTGAATGGCACCATAGCCTTCCGGTGTGGCATGTGATGAAACTTACCGAGAGTACACTCCATCCTTTCATCCAGGTCATTGAT
>WBNM01039834.1:11486-25953 GCA_013399055.1 Ramphastos sulfuratus
ACCTAACCCTCCCCTGGCACAATTTCAGGCCATTTCTTCTCATTCTGTCACCTGATACCAGGGAGAAGAGCTCAACCCCCACCTCAATCCAACCTCCTCTCAGGGAGCTGCAGAGAGCAATGAGCTCTGCCCTCAGCCTCTTCTTCCCCAGCCTAAACCCCCCCCCCAGCTCCCTCAGCTGCTCCTCCCCAGCCCTGTTCTCCAGACCCTTCCCCAGCTTGGTTGCCCTTCTCTGAACATGCTCCACCAATTGTTTCTTCTGATTTTCCTTTGCAAATGAAGAAATGATAGTTCAAGTTTGTAGTAGGAAAGACACTAAACAGGAGAAATTAATCCATGCTTTGTTTCATAGTCATATCTGTTACCTTTACTCCTGGCAGATGCACAAGACTTTATTTATAGCTGCTGGGAGCAGGATCTCAAGAAATGTTTCTTTAGCTGTCTACTTCTTGTAATGAAAATGCTCTTAAATAGCTTCATGGAAAGAGCATGCCTGACTTGTAGGGTATCACTGTTACACTCTGTGTTGATGTCTCCCATAATGTGAGAAGGTCTTGGGAATTTTGTGTGCAGTTTAGGTCAAGCCTGGAGGGAAAAAAACATTCACAGAATATTGGGGGTTGGAAGGGTCCTCTGGAAATCATCTAGAGCAGGCCCAGTTCCCTGCCCAGAAGAGAATCATAGAATCATAGAAACATAGAATCACAGAATTGTAGAAACACAGAATCAGAGAATCATAAAGTCATAGAAACATAGAATCATGGAACTGTAGAAACATAGAAACATAGAATGGTTTAGGTTGGAAGGGACCTCAAAGCTCATCCAGCTCCAATCCTCCCAGAACAGGTGGGACACCTCCCACCAGAACAGGNAATTCCACTGTTGACTTTCTGTCTAATGGATTCTTGTTCCCAGGCCACGCTAAGTAAAGCAACTGGCGCGGGCTGCGTCTCTGCAGATGGCTCAGCAGTGACACAGGCAGCCCAGCTGGCTGACAGGTGTTTGAGTTGGGTTTAACAAGTTCCTCACACAAGCCAGATTTATTTCTCTCTTTTTATTATTTTTTTTCCCCTTGCAGATATTGAGAAGTCAGTCAGCTGATGCTTTTTGTTCAGCATTAACACCCCTGGCGCTGTGCTGCCTTTTGTTGTGAGTGGCAGTTAGAACCTTAGAGTTGTTTTGCTTGGGAAAGACCTCTCAGATCATTGAGTCCAACTAGCAACTTAACACCACCATGGCCACTAAACCATGGCCCAAAGTGCCATGGCNCCTCAGCACCACATCTCTCTTTTCAACACCTTCAGGGACAGGGATTCAACCATCTCCCTGGGAAGCCTTTTCCAGCTTTGGAGAACCTTCTGAGTTAAGTTTCTTTTAACAGTCAGTCTAAACCTCCTCTGGTGCAAACTGAGGATGTTTCTATGCATCTTATCACTAGGGAGAAGAGACAGATTCCCCCCTACACACACCTGGCTGCAACCTCCTTTCAAATAATTGGATACAGGAATGAGGTCTCCCCTCAGCCTCCTCTTCTGCAGACTAAACAACCTCAGTTCCCTCAGCCACCCTTCACCAGCCATTTCCTCAGAGCCAGCAGATGCTCTGGTCCTGGGTTCACAAGCAGGGAAGTGCCTCTCCAGCCAGACAGAAAATGCACCAAATGGCAGAAGGCCTTGTTTGTGAATTCAGGAGCTGTTTCTTGGCAAAGTCTTCCATTTCCAAATGTAAGTGGAGCCATGAAAGCTATCTTGAGCTGCTTTAGTTATCAGTAGCTGATAGGAGCTTTGCAGCTGTTCAAGCAAACCAACAATGTGTGTTCAGAAAAAATAAATGTGGGAGTTCAGAAAAAAATGAAATCCACATTTGGGTTAGTGCCTCGAGTGGGAATTTCAGTCTCAATGTGATCTATTTATTTGGGTTCACCTTAAGCCTTTAGCTTGGCTGCTACATATCTGTGGGGCCAGACACTTTACAACAGAGTTTAATAGACAGATCTTTGTTAGTGGAAATTGAGTCTGCCTCCTGAATCCTCAGGGTATGGAAATGGATGATCATAGAATCATAGAATGGTAAGGTTGGAAGGGAGCTCAAGGATCATCCAGTTCCAACCCCCTGCCATAGGCAGGGACACCTCCCACTAGCACAGGTCACTCAAGGCCTCATCCAACCTGGCCTTGAACACCTCCAGGGAGGGAGCAGCCACAACCTCCCTGGGCAACCTGTGCCAGTGTCTCACCACCCTCACTGCAAACAACTTCCTCCTAACANGGGGTTTCACCTGGTGGAAGGCAAAGCTGTGCCCCTGCTGGTGGCTGTGGGCTGGCTCTGTACGTGCTGCATGGGGGAGGATGCTGCTGGAGCCCTCTGCCCGTGGGCTGTCGAACATTCTGCTCCATTGCTGCCCAGCTAAAAATAGCTGTCCTGCTTTTCAAACACTAGGCTATTAGATTAGTCCAAGGCTCTGGCATGCTCAGGGTGATGGAAGGCACACACCCATAAATTAGCAAAACAGTAAGTAGTGTTTGACCACACTAATTTTCCTTCTATTAAGATGAGTTTCCTTGTTAGTAACCCCGGGGTGCCAAGGCTTTTCTGTAAATCAACCTCCTGGCCCTGCCCCAGCACCTTTTAAAGTGCTTGGGTGGAGAAACCTCTGACTGCTTCTTGCTGCTTTTGTATATTGGGGTTTGCTTTCTGGTTTTATTTTTTGTTTGTTTGTTTTGTGTGTTGTTGTTCTTTTTTTCCCCCTTTTATTACCTTTAGAACCCTATCTGCAAGATGCTCAAAAGTGCCTCGCAGCAATCGTTTCACTTTCCCAGCCTTACAGAGAGGATCTCACGAGGTCCTGGGCACATTTGCCACTATAAATCATCTTAATGCCTAAAATATTCCAAATGGCAAAACACATTCCAAGTGATTGATACAAGTTGCTCTCAACTTTTAGGTTTTGTTTTTGCTTAGTTTTGTTTTTTTTTTCTTTAGTGATTAGATAATGTGATGCCTAATTCAGTTTTGGCACCGCATTGTTTCTGCTGCAAGCAACCACTGCACTTCAGAGAGCTCATCCTTTTATCTTGGCAGACAAGTTCACATTCTTGTGTGCTAAGATAACCTCTCTCTTTCATCTTATTTGCTTTTGACTCACAGCACTAATTTGGGTGAGAGTGTTGATTGGCTTGAGGGGAGGAAGGCTCTGCAGAGAGGCTGGAGTGATGGGCTGAGGTCAGCTCCATCAGGATCAACAAGGCCAAGTGCTGGGTGCTGCCCTTGGGTCACAGCAACCCCATGCAATGCTCCAAGCTCAGTGGCTGCAAAGTTGCCTGGTGGGAAGGACCTGTGCTGATGACAGCTGGGCTGAAGATGAGCCAGCAGTGTGCCCAGGTGGCCAGGAAGGCCAACAGCAGCCTGGCCTGGATCAGGAGTAGTGTGGCCAGCAGGAGCAGGGAAGTGATTGTGCTGCTGTAGTGGGCACTGCTGAGGCTGCACCTTGAATCCTAGGTTCAATTTTGGGCCTCTTACCCCAAGAAAGACATTGAGGTGCTGGAGTGTGTCTAGAGAAGGGCAACAAAGCTGGGGAAGGGTCTGGAGGAAGTCTTGTGAGGAGCAGCTGAAGGAACTGGGTTGTTTAGCCTGGTAAAAAGGAGGCTGAGACCTCATTGCTCTCTACAGCTCCCTGAAAGAAGGCTGGAGTGAGGTGGGGGCTGGGCTCTTCTCACCAGTAAGTGACAGGGTGAGAGGAAATGGCCTCAAGCTGCACCAGGGGAGGTTTAGGTTGGAGATTATGAACAAAGAACAATTGCTGCAAGAGTGGTCAGGGATTGGCACAGGCTGCCCAGAGAGGTGGCGGAGTCCCCATCCCTGGAGGTGTTCACAAGAAGCTTGGACATGGCACTTCAGGACTTGGCTTAGGGGCATGGTGGTCTTAGTTTGAAGGTTGGACTCAAAGATATTAGGGGTATTTTCCAACTGAAATCACTCCATGATTCTATGACTCTTATTTAGAGGGGGGGGAAATAGCTCAAAATGCAAGTCAAGGTGTAAAAATAGATGGAAATGCATTGTCAGCAAGTTGCTAAGAGCACAGCTGCAAAGCATCTTACTCTAGCTGGAAAACATTTAGGTCTAAACTGCATTTCTACATGTATAAGTTGCTGCAGTGCAAATGGATCTGCAAAATCAATTTGAAATGTGTGTCATGGCACTTTGGGATGTGGTTTAATGGCCATGGTGGTGGTAGGCTGAAGGTTGGACTCAATGACCTTAGAGGCCTTTCCCAACCAAAACAATTCCATGATCTATGAATGCATTAGGAAGCATAATTATAAATACACTGCAAGTCAAAGCAGCCACAACATGAACAATTTGAGATTGAATAAGAATCAGTGTTGATGCAGGAGGCTACTTCTGCATTGTTATGTTGAAGGGATAATCACAGGCTCACAGGATGTTAGGGGTTGGAAGGGACCTCTGGAGATCTTCCAGTCCAACCCTCTGCAGGAGCAGGAGCAGAGAATCCAGCACAGGCAGGTGGCACAGAAACACATCCAGACAGGGCTGGGAAGGCTCCAGAGAAGGAGACTCCACAACCTCTCTGGGCAGCCTGTGCCAGGGTTCTGAGGCTGTTACAGTCAAGAAGTTCTTGCTCATGTTGCGGTGGAGCTTCCTGTGCTGCNAAAACATCTAGGGCTTGTCTCCACAACACCCAAACCCCAGCAGTGACTGTGGGGTGTTTTGGGTTGATTTTGCTGCTTTGCAGTGACTCAGTACAGCAGGGAAGATGAAATATTGTCTGGTACCTATTAGCCTGTGAAGAACTTTTCTTAATTCACACTGTAAATCTGGAGAGAATGAAGGGCTAAGGATTCCTTGTGCTGATTAATTGGAAGTTTTCTCCAGCATGCTAGCATCTATTTTTACAGAGGAGAGCTGGAAGGAAGATGTTGGAAACTGTGCCACGAGTGGAGTGGAGAGAAAAAAAATGCCATTTTAACAAGCTATTTTAAGCTGCATTTTTAATTGCTGTGTGTCATGAGTGCTTCATATTTATTTGCTTAATTACTTGTATCATTTTGATGAATAATTGGCCTTTTATTGGCTCTCTGTTGTTAAGAGATTGGAGGTCGTTGTGGTTTTTTTTCTTTGTTCTTTTTTTTTGTGTGTGTGTCTCTGTGAGACATTTGTCTTCTGCTTGGCTTGGAATTAAACAAGTGAGCTTTCCAAACTGCCTTTTGTTGCTGAATTCTGGCTTGGCTAGAAAACTGAATTAGCTGATGTGCAAGTTACTGGGGCAAACTTCTGTCAAGCAATTGAGAGCCATGAATGCCATGAAGGACATAGGAACTGACTGATGGAGCAGCAACAGTGCTGAGAAGGAGCTGGAGGTAGACATGAGGCTGGGTGAAGGTCTTGAAGGTCTTGCAATGACAGCATAAGGGGCAATGGGTTTGAAGTGGCAGAGGGGAGATTGAAACTGGATGTTAGGAGGAAGTTGTTTGTAGTGAGGGTGGTGAGACACTGGCACAGGTTGCCCAGGGAGGTTGTGGAGCACAGAATCACCCAACGTGATCTTTGATCACGTTGGGTGATTCTGTGCTCCACATCCTCCCTGGAGGTCTTCTGTGCTCCACCACCTCCCTGGAGGTGTTCAAGGCCAGGTTGGACGAGGCCTTGAGTGACCTGTACTAGTGGGAGGTGACCCTGCCTATGGCAGGGGGTTGGAACTGGCTGAGCTTTGAGGTCCCTTTACCATTCTATGAATGATGAGCTGAAAGTGTTCTCCCATGGGGAATAGAGTGAACCACATCTTGGACTATGTTATTAGTCTGAGGAGGAGGAGGGAAGACCTCATAGAGTCATAAAGCAACCTCATAGAATGATAGAGCAACCTCACAGAATCATAGAGCAACCTCACAGAATTATAGAGCAACCTCACAGAATCATAGAGCAACCTCACAAAATGATAGAGCAACCTGATAGCATCATAGAGCAACCTCATAGCATCATAGAGTAACCTCATAGCATCATAGAGCAGCCTCATAGAATGATAGAACAACCCAGGCTGAAAGGGATTTTCAGGCTGGAAAGGACTTGGATGTTAGGAAAAACTTCCTCACAGAAAGGACTGGCACAGGCTGCCCAGGGAGGNAGCATCCTTATAGAATCATAGAGCATCCTCACAGAATGATAGAGCAACCTGGTAGCATCATAGAGCAACCTCACAGAATCATAGAGCAACCTCACAAAATGATAGAGCAACCTGATAGCATCATAGAGCAACCTCATAGCATCATAGAGTAACATCATAGCATCATAGAGCAACCTCATAGCATCATAGAGCAGCCTCATAGAATGATAGAACAACCCAGGCTGAAAGGGATTTTCAGGCTGGAAAGGACTTGGATGTTAGGAAAAACTTCCTCACAGAAAGGACTGGCACAGGCTGCCCAGGGAGGTGGTGAAGTCCCTTGAGCTGACTTGAAGGACACATGGATGTGGTCCAAGCATGGATGTGTGGAGGGATGTGGTTTAGTGCTAGTGGCTTGGGATTGTGAGCTCTAGGCCAAGTGCTTGGACTTGGTGATCTCAAAGGTCTCTTCCAAAGTTGACAGTTGTGTGATGAAAGCTGCAGCTGGCACATGAGGGGGAAAATATTTTCCCCTCTTTGCTTGGTGATGCTGCATTTGGTAGGCTGGGTTGTACCTGAGAAGTCTTCCCCCTTTGCTTCTTCAAGACATGTTGAAGCACCAGTGAGGACCCAGCAGGGAGGCAGTGTATGTTCAGGAGCCTGCAAAACAAGACCTTTGAGGAGTGCCAAGGAGCTAAGCTTGCTGAGGCTGGCAAAGAGGAGGCCAAGGAGCAATGGAGCCTGTCCTGCAAGCCTAAGGGTTTTCAAGGACAGCTTCCTCAAATGCCAAGAGCAGTCCAGGCTGATGAGCTGAGTGAGCAGGGCAGAAGGCCAGCATGCATGAACAAGGAGCTCCTGCCTGAGCTCAGATGCAATAAGCAAGCAATGAAACCAGGGGTGAGCCACCCAGCAGGAATACAGAGACTTTGCCAGAGCATATGGTGGTGGAGTTAGAAAACCACAAACTCACCTGGAGCTGAAACTCATGAGGGCCTCAGAGGGCAGCGTGAAGGACTTCTGCTAACTGCATCCACAGCTGAAATGAGGCTGAAGGAAACACTGCCCCAAAGCCAAGAGTACCTTGGTGCCCTTCTGGCCTTGGTTTTCACCAGTCAAGTTTGCCTTCAGGTCCCTTAAGCCTCCTCACAGGGTGTGTGAGAAGAAAGCATTGCCTGCTGAAGGGGAAGGCAGTGCTGAGGAGCAGCTGAGCTGCTTGGACATCAAGGAATAGTTCAGAATTCTTAAAGCCAAGAAGATCCCTCAGGCTGAATGGGACAAATGATTGGTTGGTGTCAACTGACAAAAGCCTGGAGAGCTGACTGGGGTTTTGGTGGAGTTTCATCCCTCTTTGAATGAAGGATAACCAACATCCTATTGATTCCCTCTGCTTCAAGCCCATCAGAAGCAGTCAGTGAAATAAAACTGCTTTAAAGAATAGCAACACAGAGCTTGGCACCCTCAGCATGTTTGCCAGTGACACCAAGCTGGGTGCTGCCCTGGACTTGCTTGAGGGCAGGGATGGCATCCAGAAAGGCTTTGATGGGCTTCAGAAGTGGGGCAGTGCCAACTGCCTGAGGTTCAACAAGTCCCAAATGCAGGGTCCTGCAGCTGGGTCAGNTGGATGAGCCTTAAGGCCAGGTTGGATGAAGCCTTAAGCAGCTGAACCTAGCTGAGAGGTGTCCCTGGGCATGGTGGGGAGGTTGGAGTGGATGACCTTGGAGGTGCCTTCCAACCTGAGCCATTCTGTGGTTATGTGAAGAGTGTTTGTGGTTGAGATTTATGTTTGATTGCTTTGTGTTGCAGGGTGAACCTGGCTTAACAGGCAGTAAAGGTGAAGAAGGGGAAAAGGTAAAACCATTCTGTGCATGTTAAATATAGTTTCAGTTTACCAATGAGGTCAGCCAAGGAGAATTTGGTTCTGAAGGTCTCCTTTAACTCTTTCATGGATGGAATTGTTCCTTTTTGCCATGGAGATTAAGTCCTGAAATGCTGCAATCCTGAGAAAACAGCAAGGAAACTTCCATGCACATTAATCAGAGTCAACAGTAGAAAGATTGATCTTGCTTAAGATTTAATAATCAAATAATAATCAAATTGAATCATCAAATTCATAATCAACTCATCCAATTTAACCATCAGATTTACCAGAAGCATAACCACTGGACCCCAGTAGTGTTTCATGGTGTCTTATTTCTATGGCAACTAGGAAAAGTTGCTTTATCCAGTATGAAATGTGTGATGAGATGAAGTGCAGGCATTTATAGCACTTAATTACTGCTGTGCTGTGTTACAGAGGCATTAATGTGCTGATCCTGACTGCTAAATGGTGTAGACACTTTTTTGCCTAAGAACATAAATTTAAGGCAAGAGCAAAATTTAACATTTGCCACTTCTGAAAGAAGGTTGCAGTGAGGTGGGGGTTGGGCTCTTCTCCCTGCTATCAGGTGGTAGAAGGGGAGGAAATGGCCTGAAATTGTGCCAGGGGAGGGTCAGGTTGGAGATGGGAAAAATTTTTTTTGCTGCAAGAGTGGTCAGGGATTGGCAGAGGCTGCCCAGGCAGGTAGTGGACTCCCCATGCCTGGAGGTGTTCTATAAACCTGTGGCCATGGCACTGTGGGACAGGGTTTGATGGCCATGGGGGGGTTGGGTTGGTGGTTGGACTCAATGATCTCAGAAGGCTTTTCCAACCCACATAGTTCTATGATTTTCCAAGCCAAATAGTTCTATGGTTTTCATAACCCAATAGTTCTATGATTTTCTTTGCTGCCAGAGTGCTCAGGCACTGGCAGAGGCTGCCCAGGGAGGTGGTGGAGTCCCCATGCCTGGAGGTGTTCTATAAACCTGTGGCCATGGCTCTGTGGGACAGGGTTTGATGGCCATGGGGGGGTTGGGTTGGTGGTTGGACTCAATGATCTCAGAAGGCTTTTCCAACCCAAATAGTTCTATGCTTTTCATAAGTGGCTGCCAATTTACAAAGGTTCATTTTCCTTGCCATGCTTCTCTGCACCTACAGAGCAGCTAATGTGAGTTTTGTCTCCTGCATCCACCTGTCTGGAGCAGGCTGCCCAGAGAGGCTGTGGAGTCTCCTTCTCTGGAGATTCTCAAAGCCCCTCTGGGTATCCTTGTGTGACCTGCCCTGGGTGATCCTGCTTTGGCAGGGAGGGGGTGGGCTTGATGATCTCTGGAGGCCCCTTCCAACCCCTGACACTCTGTGGTTCTGTCTCAGAGTGAGTTGAGTGCCCCATGCCAAGCTGAATGCAGGTGCCTTTATCTCTTCCTCCAACTGCAGGTTCAGTCCCTTTGCCTGCTGGACTGGCACATTGCCCTAAGGAGGTTTTTTCATCTCTCAACAGCCATAGTAAATTCCAGGAAAAGCCTTTCCTTGTTTTTCTCCAGCAGGTGTTGGAAATGGGAGCTTGAAGCAGTTTTTCCTGCTTCTGCAGTGGCCAGAAATAATTTAAAAGCTTCCACACTCAAATGGGACCTGAAGTGGCCCTGTGGAGGGCTGTTCTTGGCTGATGGAATGCCAGCTGGGCTGCTCTCAAGGATGCCACCTAATCCTCTTGTGTGGCTTCAGACACTTAGGTCTTCACAGGTCATGAAAGGTAAATCTGTGTTGAGGGAGAAGTGGGAGGAAGATCCTGTTCCTAGCTTGCCTTGCAGGAATTAAAGCAACAATGCTGACAGCTTTTGGTTGGAACTTCAACTCCTAACCACATTCCTGCCTGGTGTTTTGCTTTGTCACTGGTTTTGGCTGCTCTGAGTTTGACAGCTTGAATTAGGAGCCTGGTCTTGGATCAGGGAGACTTTCTCTGTGCTTCAGTCTCACAAAAAAAAGTGCAGAAAAGCTTTTCTGCTGAATTCATGTCTGAGAAAGATGAAGACTGATGGGTGCTGCTGTTGTGGGAGCATTCAGACTGCAGATACTGGAGGGCAGGTGGCAGCTTCTGAGCCTCCAGAGGGGCAATGTGTGTGTGAGCTGGGCTGCTGTGGGCATGGGCATGCTCACCTACCCACATGCATCTTCAGAGGGCTCAGCCAGCTTCCCAGGGCTCATGCTTTGGAGCATGTTATGGATTGAAGCTGGAGGAGAGGAGATTTAGATTAGATACCGTGAGGGAACAGGGAGGTTGGGGATGTCCCCTCCCTGGAGGTGTTCAAGGCCAGGCTGGATGAGGTCTCATGGAAACTGTCTCCCCATGACAGTGAGAGTTAAAATTTGATGACCTTTAAGGTCCCTTCCAACCCAACCCATTCTGTCACTCTATGATTAAAAGACCTTCAGCAGGTTTAAAATTATGGAGGGTTTGGGTTTTTTTAGGAAGAAGTATTCCAGTATCCAGGAAGGAAGAAGTATGAGAAGTGAAAAGCAGCATCCATAGCAACTAACAGTTGGAATGTGAAGCTTCAACCTCTAAAAAAAACCCCACTTGTTACACTTGAGTGTTTCTAACTCCACCAACAGATCTTATTTCCTTGTGGCATCCTTATTCATCAATTCTGAAGGGCTTTGGATTGGGTTTTTTTCCCCTATTATTTTTTTTCCCCTCCTGCATAATTGCTCTGCAGCTGTGCTGTGCTTCCCTTCACTTTTGTGAATAAATTGTGTTTGGACACAGGCTCTTGGTTCCAGCTGCTGCTGCCACTCTCTTTGCTTCATTTCCCTTAGGTTAAGGCAGAGATAAAATAACCCAACCACAGCTAAGCACATTTGTGTAATGTGGAAGCTGAGTCAGCACAATTCAGATTTTATTCCTGTTTGTTTGTTTTACAGAACTGTCAGGGCTGGAAGGGACCTCAAGGACCATCCAGTTCCAACCCCCCTGCCATGGGCAGGGACTCCTCACACCAGAGCAGGTGGCCCAGAGCCACATCCAGCCTGGCCATAAAAACTGCCAGGGATGAGGCTTCCACCACTTCCCTGGACANGAGCACAGAGCATGGCTGGGGCTGAGGAGCACATAACCTGTGAGGGAGGCTTGCATGAATGAAGATCACTCAGAGTCAGCTGGAAAGAAATATGTAAACAGATCTCAAATCCAGAGCAGTGCTGCAAAGAGGGAGGGAAATGTGTGTTTGCTGTTGTGTGTGGCTGCAGAAGACTGGAAGTGTAGCACAGCATCACACAGCAACACTGAGTGGTGGTCAGCAGTGACTGAACATGAGCTAGCAGTGTGCCCAGGTGCCCAGGGTCTGTTAGAGGGCAGGAGGCTCTGCAGAGGGACCTGGACAGGCTGCACAGATGGACACAGTCCAGTGCCATGAGATTGAACAAGGCCAAGTGCAGGGTTCTACACTTTGGCCACAGCAACCCCAAGCAGTGCTGCTGGCTGGGGACAGAGTGGCTGGAGAGCAGCCAGGCAGAGAGGGACCTGGGGGTGCTGGGAGAGAGGAGCTGAAGATGAGGCAGCAGTGTGCCCAGGTGGGCAGCAGAGCCAATGGCATCCTGGCCTGGCTCAGGAGCAGTGTGGCCAGCAGGAGCAGGGAGGTTCTTCTGCCCCTGTGCTCAGCACTGCTCAGGCCACACCTTGAGTGCTGTGTCCAGTTCTGGGCCCCTCAATTCAAGAGAGATGTTGAGGTGCTGGAAGGTGCCCAGAGAAGGGCAGCAAGGCTGGGGAGGGGCCTGGAGCACAGCCCTGTGAGGAGAGGCTGAGGGAGCTGGGGGTGTGCAGCCTGCACAAGAGGAGGCTCAGGGCAGACCTCATTGCTCTCTGCAGCTACCTGAAGGGAGGTTGTAGCCAGCTGGGCTTGGGCTCTGCTGCCAGGCACCCAGGGACAGAACAAGAGGACACAGCCTCAAGCTGTGCCAGGGGAGGTCTAGGCTGGATGTTAGGAGGAAGTTGTTGGCAGAGAGAGTGATTGGCATTGGAATGGGCTGCCCAGGGAGGTGGTGGAGTGCCCATCCCTGGAGGTGTTGAAGCAAAGCCTGGATGGGGCACTTAGTGCCAGGGTTTAATTACTTAGAAGGTGTTAGGTGCTAGGTTGGACTCAATCTCAGAGGCCTTTTCCAACCTGCTTAATTCTGTGAGTCTGTGGTTCTGTGGGGCTAAAGCAGGATAAGTTTCTGTGCAGCCATTAGGAAATTGGTTTTAATTTTAACACTGTTGTTTATTGTGGAAGTAATTTCCTCTTCCAGCCATCTGCACTTTTTATCTCAGTTACAGAGAAAGGAATAAACTGTGGCAAGGCTTCCTTCATCAGCACACAGCAGATGAGATTGCCTGTAAGGATTTTAACCATTTTCTGTTAATAGCACAAAATGATGCCAGGTGTTGCTCACACTGATTCCCCAGTCCATAACTACACAGAACAGCAAAGCAATTTCTCCTTCAGCCTATGTCCTTGTCTGGTTTTAATGCCCACCTAATGCTTTTCTATAACAGGGCAGTAAAGCTCTGGAAGCAGTTGCCCAGAGTGGTTATGCAGCCTCTTGTCCCTGGTCTTGCAAGATCAGCCCTCAGCAACCAGACCTGAGCCCAGAGGTGCTCTCTGTTTTGAGCAGGAAATTGGACTAGAGACCTCCTGAGGTCATGTCCAGGCTCAGTTATTGGCACCTCCAATGCTGTGGTTAGCTTTGGGCCCCCACACTTACAACAAAGACATTGACCTGCTGGAGTGGGTTCAGAGGAGGTCAACAAAGCTGGAGAAAGGTCTGGAGAACAGGGTTGGGGAGGAGCAGCTGAGGGAGTGCTCTGCCTAGAGCAAAGGAGGCTGAGTGGACACCTTCTGGCTCTTTACAACTCCCTGAATAGAGGTTGTAGCTGGGCTGGGGTTGGTCTCTTCGTAATAAGTGATAGAATGAGAGGGGATGGCCTCAGGTTGCAGCAGGGGAGGGTTAGGTTGGAGATTAGGAAAAATGTCTTTGCTGTGGTCAGACATTGGCACAGGCTGCCCAGGGAGTCCCCATCCCTGGAGATGTTCAAGAACTGTGTGGCCATGGCACCTGGGGACATGGTTTAATGGCCATGGTGGGCTTGGGTTGCTGCTTGGACTTGATGGCTTTGGAGGTCTTTTCAGGGAGAAACTTAACATTGATTAGTATGAAAATTGCTGTTCAGCTGTGCTGTGCTATTCAACTGTCTGATCACAGCTCCATTCACCTCAGCTGTGGCCATCCCCAGAGCTGAAGCTCTCCACCTGCATCTTCCAAATGCAGTTTTCATCCTCTTGTTCCATTTTTTTACAGCCTTTTATTTATTGCTGTTTTCTTCTGGATTACTTTTGTTGTTGTTGTTGATGTTGTTGCTATTTTTTTTCTCCAGTGCAAAGCAATTGCTTTCTGAAACCCAGAATCAGTGCCAGTCTTTGACAGCCCAGAGTAGGAAGGGCAGCAAAGCACTGAAATCAGTGACACACAAAATAAACCCTCAGCTTGTAGATGTAGTTCCTGAAACACTAAGAGAGCTCTGCTCTGGGTTTTGAGACCTCTGGGAAAATCCTGGAAATGCAAACAGGGTTGGGTAAATGGTTAAAAAAAGGACTTGATGATCTGGACCAGAGGATTGAGTCCAGCATCAGTAAGTTTCCAGACTACACAAAGCTGTGAGCAAGTGTGGGTCTGTCAGAGGGCAGGAGGGCTCTGCAGAGGGACCTGGGCAGGCTGCACAGATGGGCACAGTCCAACACCAGGAGTTTTAACAAGGCCAAGTGCCAGGTTCTGCACTTTGGCCACAACAACCCCAANGTTGGACTCAATGATCCTAGAGGTCTTTTCCAGCCTGGTTAATGCTGTGCTGTGCTGTGATTCATTGCTCCCAAAGCTCCATCCTTTTAGATTTAGTTTTTGGGTTGGTTTTTTTTTTAATGTTTTGGTTGGGCTTTTGCCTGTGAGAAGAGAGGAAGGCTGGGGCCTGTCCAACCTAAATGTAGAACAAATTGTCACCTGCTTCACTTTGTTCTAAATGCAGGATGTCCTTCATGTATATATTTACTGGTCTGGGAAGCAGGGTTTGAGTTATCCCAGGAAGCTGAGCTTGCTCTGTTTCCTCCAGCAGAAAATTTCTAATACATCTTAGTGTCAGAAAGATTTCCTGCAGGTTCAACATTTTCTGCTTCATCCTATCACACCTAATAAAAGCCTTTCTCTGTCTGTCTGTCTCCCAGCCCTTCAGAACACACCAAGCTGTGAGGTTCCAGCCTGGCCCCAGCTGGAGGTCTTCATGTCACAGGCTTCAATGTGCTTTGCTTAAGTAAGCATAAAGTGAAGAGGGAAAATCCTTTCTAAGGTGCTAAGATGAAGTTAGTCAGCATCTAATCTGCCTGATGTTTTGGTGTCTCTACCATAAATCTCAGAGATGAGGACAGCTCAAGGAATGAGAAAGCAGCCCCTGACATTCTGTGACT
>WBNM01039841.1:0-12279 GCA_013399055.1 Ramphastos sulfuratus
CTGAATCTCTTCTGAGTTTCTTATTCTAGCTGTAAAATAAGAGATGTGTGAATGGTGGTTGGATGGGGCCTTGGGCAGCTCAGTCTAGTTGAGAGACATCCCTGCCTATTGTTGGGGAGGTTGGAAGGGACCTTAGAGACCATCTACTCCCACCTGGTCTAGTAGGAGGTGTCTCTTCCCTTTACAGGGGAGTCCCTTCCAACCCCAAACCATTCTCTGAATCCATGAACTTGTGTGTCCTGGGTTTCATCAGTAGACTCAGTTCACTTGATGTTCTCTGGCCTCACTGTAGAAGCAGGAATGGATGGAGTGGAGGGACTGTACATGTGTGAGCTTGGCAAGGTCTTTCCATCAGTTTGTATCCTGCTTTAGCTGCCCATCTGGAAGTTACATGAATTTGTCTCTTCTCCCTGCTATCAGCTAATGGAATGAGATGAAATGGCCTGGGAGGGTTAGGTTGGAGATTAGGAAAAATTTCTTTGCTGCAGGAGTGGTCAGGCATTGGAACAGGCTGCCCAGGGAGGTGATGGGATCACCATGACTGGAGGTGTCAAGAAACCTGTGGACATAGCAGTTTGGTTTAATGGCCGTGGTGGTGTTGGGGTGATGGTTGGAGTCAACTTTGGAGGTCTTTTCCAACTGAAACAATTCTATATCAACTCTGCAGTCATTAAAGTGTGAAGTGCAAGCAAAGATTAATGCTGTCTGGTTCCAGTGTGCAATTCTGTTTACTAAAGAATCTCAGCTTTTAGATAGGCTCATAGAATCATTCCAGTTGGAGAAGACCTTTAAGGTCAATTCCAACCATTGTCTAACTCTACCAAGTCCAGGTGAACAAGTCTTACCTTGCTGCCAAACTGGAGTTATTTGCAGTTTGCTGCAAGCTCTGTAAAGAACTCTTTTTTGCAACCTTGGCTTTTATTTTTCTAGCTCTCCTAAATATCCCAGTGACAAGAAGAAGAAGAAGAAAACTTGGAATATCTTATTCCTTTATCTGGCCCTTGGCAATAAACCTCAGAAATTTTCTTTTGTTACTGTGGATAGCAGCCTTGCATCCCTTTTCCTCCCTGACTCCCCTCCCTCTTTACCCAGAAAGAAAAGATTATCTCTAGAAACAAACCCAGAGCTGAAGGATCTCAGGGGGTCATCCTTCCTGTGGAGGAAGCTGCTCTTTTGGCACTTCCTCCTCACACAGAAGAGAGGGAGCGGATCGGTTTCAAAGAATGCTGTGAGCAGTTGATAGGACACATCAATGAAAACAAAGATGAGTGCCAGGTGACACTCTTGCCTTGCAGTGTCACTGGGAACTAATGAGGCTAATGAGAACCATCTTTTCATTTGAGAGATTAGAAGTTAATCGTGACTGATGTCAGGAATGAAGCACTTAGCCTTTCTCCTACACACAGCTTATCCAACCTTGCCTCTGAGGGTTTCCTCTCCCTGCCCTAGGCTGGGCTTTGGGTTAGCAGAGGTCCTCGAGAGGGGCCAGCCCTTTATCATCTCCTTACCTGGTATCCAGCATGGCAGGGAAGGAGGAGAGTGATGCTGTGGCTGGATGACCCTCCTCAGTCTTTGAGACCTGGAAGTGTGTGCCCTGCAGTGTGAGGTGACTCCTCTTGGATGAGGCAGTTCAAATGCAGATGGAAAAACAAGGGTGACAGCACTGGCTGCCTAGAGAGGGTGGTGGAGTCTTCTGGAGTGATTCCAAACCCACCTAGACAGAGCAGATTCAACTTGACCCACGACACACCCCTAGACTCCAATCACTTTTGCAAATCATAGCTGCTGAGAAAATGAGAGCAAAGAGATGATCAGAAGATCATGGAATGGTAAGGTTGGAAGGGACCTCAAGGATCATCTAGTTCCAACCCCCTGCCATAGGCAGGGACACCTCCCACTAGCACAGGTCACTCAAGGCCTCGTCCAACCTGGCCTTCAACACCTCCAGGGAGGGAGCAGCCACAACCTCCCTGGGCCACCTGTNCCTGGGCAACCTGTGCCAGTGCCTCACCATCCTCACTGCAAACAACTTCCTCCTAACATCCAGGCTAAATCTCCCCTCTGCCAGTTTAATCCCATTGCCCCTTGTCATTACAAGAACTTGTAAATAGTCCCTCCCCAGCCTTCCTATAGCCCCCTTTCAGATACTGGAAGGCTACTCTAAGGTCTCCTGGAAGCCTTAAGATGTAGTCAGTGGTGTGGCTGTGCACTGTCTGATGGACCACAGGGCTCTGCCAGAGACCCAGGCAAATAGTTTTGGTTTTTTGATCGTTTTTTTTTTTTTAATTACTTCTTGTCTGGCACATCTAATTGCCAGCTGTATCCAGTATGTGGACTTGGGTATCGAGTCCACAGCTGAGCAATTGAGGCAAAGAATGAATAATGGTTTTTTCATGATTCTTTTTTTATTGTGGACTGTGACTTGCCAAATAGCTTCATGCACCCAGTCTGCTCCAGCACACGTTCATGGTGTTTAACTCATCTAACTTCTCAAACAGCTGTGGTTGGAAAGAATGTTAATGCAGTGCCTGGTACCACTGAAAAGTGAGCAGGGGTTAGAGAAGGGGCCAAGCTGTGGTGGGATCTGTGTTTACTAACTTCCCTAAGGATCTTAATCCAGAAATTGAGCCTTGAGAACAGGACTTGCTACCAGCAGGGTTGGCTTTTGGCTGGGCTGGGGTTTTACTGCAGGGCTGAGCCATGTTACAGAAGTGCTGTTCCCCAGTCAGAGCCACTGCAGTGCTCTGGCCTGGAGAAGGGAGGCAAGTGACTGCAAAAACAAGTTCTCTCTGGAAAGGGGATGAAGTAGAAAGTAGGTGGAAGCTTGCATTAGAATAACTCTTGGCTTTAGGAATGTACCATAGTGGAAATGCTCACTGAAGCCCAGAGCCTTGCTCTGCAGACTTCTTCATTTAATGGGGATTTCCCCCAGTCAGCAGAATGGGAGCTACTGGAGAGATTCCAGTAGAGGGTACAAAGATGCTGAGGGACCTGGAGCAGCTCTGTGAGGAGGAAAGGCTGAGAGCCCTGGGGCTGTTGAGCCTGGAGAAGAGATCCCCCCCAGAGGGGATCTGATCAGTGCTCAGCAAGAGCTAAAGGCTGAAGGGCAAGGGGATGGGGCCAGACTCTTGTCTGTGGTACCCAGTTACAGGACAAGGGGCAACAGGCACAAACTGGAACTCAGGAGGCTCTGTCTGAAGAGGAGAAACTTCTTTGGTGTAAAGGTGCTGGAGGCCTGGAGCAGGCTGCCCAGAGAAGTTGTGGAGTCTCCTTCTCTGGAGAGATTCCAGACCCACCTGGACATTGTGATCCTTCAGGTACTTGTCCTATCACTCCATGCCTTTAGCAAACAGTTCCTCTGCAGCCTTCTTGCAGCCCCCTTTGGGTACTGGAAGGCTGCTATTAGGTCTCCCTGGAGCCTCCTCTTCTCCAGGCTGAACACCTCCAGTTCCTCAGTTGTTCCTCACAAGACTTGTGCTCTAGACCTTTCACTGTCTTTGTTGTCCATCTTTGGACACAACACTCTTCTGCACCTCATCTTTCTTGAAGTGAGGGCCCCAGAAATTCACCTCTGGTTTCTCAACCCAGGCTGGCTGCCTGCTTTGTGAGGGGAACACACAGTGGTCCTTCAGTGACACCTGGGAGCTTGCTCAGATATGGGCAGAGCCATGGGATGTTGCCTCACCAAGTCATGGCTTCATGGGGTGGAACATTGCTGTGGCTCCAGGAGGAAGATCAGCCCAATCCTCCTCCTACTCTGCCCAGGCACCTTTCCCAGCACCATGTGCAAACCCAAGGGTAAACCTCATCCTTGAGCACTCTTTTAATGTTATCCCTGCTCCTTCCATGTAAATGTGGATGTTGTAATTACAGAGCACAGAATCCCAGTTTTTAGGGATCTGTGACCACAATAAAGTGAATTCAGAAACCAGACGAATGGTTTCATTTACTCCCATTCTAGCTTATTTCCTCTGCCCTGCCACCACTGTGCAGTTCTAAAGGCTTGGCAGCAACTGAAACCAGCTGTCAAAAATGCTTCTTGCCCCCACACTTTCCACCTAATGATGTTCTGAAATTAATGGTGCACGAGGCTACTTCTGTAACTTCATTTTGATGGACTCACCAGCTCTTTCAAGTGGCATTGGCCAACAAGCTGCTTTTTTTTTTGAGGCTGAGGATGCGGAGGAACTTGGGTCTCCAGGTGCCCATATACTTCACATAGACCTGCACTGAGAAGATGCTTTTTGTGTCCTGAAGTGTTTAGAGCTTTAATTTGGCTGGGACATAGTTGGGATCATCCAGTCTGACCCTGCTGATAAAACAGGCTCACCTGCAGCTTGCCAAGGATCACAATATCCAGGCAGGCTTGGGATCTCTCCAGAGAAGGAGACTCCACAACCTCTCTGGGCAGCTCCAGCATCATCCTCACAGCAAAGAAGTTTCTCCTCCTGTTCACATGGAATCTCCTGGGTTCCAGTTTGTGTCTGTTGCCCATTGTTGCCCACTGAGAATAGTCTGGCCCCATTCACTTGCTCCCTGCCCTTTAGCTCTTACTGAGCCTTGAGAAGATCTCTGGGAGTGCTCTTCTCCAGGCTAATCAGCAAGACAATGTGGTGAAAACAATTTAATCCAAACATTTGATGATGTTTATGACTCCCAGCTGATACTTAGAGCCTTTGTAAGTGTGACATGGTTTGTCTCTAATGATGAGTCCCAGCTAATTACATTGCTTCTCCACCCAGAAGGCAGGAAAGACATCACCTCTCAATTTGTTTTTGAAAATCCAAATGGAATCTACTTTGTGTTTGTGGAATTTCTGGCTTTGACAATGTGCAGATCAAAAGTTACTCTGTCAAAATTTGCTTAAAAAAAAAAAAAAATCCTCAGTCCTACAAAATTTAATACCTGTTTTTATCTGTCTAATCTCTCAGGTACCAGGGCAGGCAGTAGGGAAGAAAAGTAATTATTTTTAGTAAATATAAATCACAGACTCACAGAATGTTAGGGTTTCAAAGGGACCTCCAGAGATAGAGTCTAACCCCCTTGCCAGAGCAGGAAGACTTAGGGCAGGTCATGCAGGAACACATCCAGGTGGGTTTTCAAATTCTCTAGAGAAGGAAACTCTTCAGCCTTTCTGGGTGGCCTGCTCCAGTGCTCCAGCACCCTCAGGGTAAAGGAGTCACAGAATCACAGAAACGTTCTGGCTGGAAAAGACCCCCTGGATCACTAAGTCCAACCTCTAACCCTACTCTACAAAGTTCACCCTTAAACCATATCCCCAAGCACCACATGCAAATGACTTTTAAACACACCCAGGGTTGGTGACTCCACCATCTCCCTGGGCAGCTCATTCCAATGCCTGACTGCTCTTGCTGGGAAAAAAATGTTTCCTAATGTCCAGCCTAAACCCACTCAGTGGCAGCTTGAGGCCATTCCCTCTTGTTCTATCACTGCTAACCTGTGAGAAGAGACCAACAGCAGCCTCTCCACAATGTCCTTTCAGGTCACTCGCTCTCTTATGTTGAAGTGGAACTTCTCTGGGTTGCAGCTTGTACCCCTTGTTCCTTGTCCTGTCACTGGGCAGCACTGAAAAGAGCCTGGCACCTTCATCCTGACACCCACCCCTCAGATTTTTATAGATACTGAGAAGGTCCCCTCTCAGCCTTCTCTTCAAGACTGAACAGCCCCAAGTGTCTCAGTCTTAAAGATTGTTTGCTCTGTAGAGAGGAGGAATAGGATCTTGAAGCTGGGAAACAGTCATAGAATGGTATGGTTGGAAGGGATCTCAAGGATCATCTAGTTCCAATCCCCTGCCACAGGCAGGGACACCTCCCACTAGTACAGGTCACTCAAGGCCTCCTCCAACCTGGCCTTGAACACCTCCAGGGAGGGAGCAGCCACAACCTCCCTGGGCAACCTGTGCCAGTGTCTTACCACCCTCACTGTAAACAACTTCCTCCTAACATCCAGTCTAAATCTTCCCTCTGCCAGTTCAAACCCATTGCCCCTTGTCCTGTCATTGCAAGACCTTGTCAATAGTCCCTCCCCAGCCTTCCTGTAGCCCCCTTCAGATACTGGAAGGCTACTCTAAGGTCTCCTGGAAGCCTTCTCTTCTCCAGGCTGCAGAGCCCCAACTCTCTCAGCCTGTCCTCATAGCAGAGCTGCTCCAGTCATTAGGTTCCAAACGACAACCTGAAGTCTGGGGCAATTGGGTCCTTGCCTGTTTGTACCTATAAAACAAGCCCCTAAAATCCCTACAAGAAGCCCTGCTGCTTTTATGTATTTGGAGTGGGCTGTTTGGTTTGGTTTCCTTGGCATTTGCATCGCAGGCTTCTTCGGAGAAATAAATTCACAAGTGTTTGCCTGTCATCACATGACAAGTTGGGGAGCCTAGATTGATGTAATCAGCAACAGACACACGTCAGAAAACTTCATGTGGTTCAGAAGAATACAATATTTTATTAATTCCTCATTTGGGATGGGGGGTGTGTGTGTGTTTTAAATGAGCCTCAGGGGGTTCTTAACTTCTGCCAAGAAATAATCTTGTAGGAACTGTTCTTATATTTAACTGCACCACAACTGGGGTGGAGAGCAGCAAATTTAGGTTGTCCTTAATGACAGATATCTTTATAAAGAGACCCTTCTATTAAGGAAGTGAAAACTTGGTGTGGATTTTAAAGTTGTTGTCCTCTGTGTGTCAATAGACTGTGTGAAGGGGACCTACAGGAAAGTTAGAGAGGGATTTTTTACAAGGGGTTGTAGTGATGAAGGGCAATGGATTTTAGCTGGAAGAGAGGAGATTTAGACTGGAGATTAGGAAGAAATTCTTCCAGCAAGCAAGGGAGGGGATTCTGCCCCTTNGGAGAGGCTGGTGAGACTGGAACAGGCTGCCTGGGGAGGCTGTGGATGCCCCCTCCCTGGAAGGGGTAGGTTGGATGGGACCTTGAGCAACCTGGTTTAGCAGGAGGTGTCCCTGCCCATGGCAGGGGATGATCTTTAAGGTGTCTTCCAGTCCCGTTCTAGGATTCTATGTTCCATGGTCCAGGTATTTTTCAGATGCATTTGAAATTGAAAACCTGTGGAGTTTGAAACAAAAATATTAGGCTTAATAGGTTCCTGCACTTCATTGACTAAGGTTTTAATGATTTTTTTTTTTCCCTGTACTTCCTTTTGTTTTGCAGGTATTCCTTTGGTAAGTGAATAAAATGAGGAAAAAACTCTGCAGTTAGAATTTCTTGGTGCCTTTGTGGGTATGTAGCTCTTGCATTACTCTAGCTTGCTTTTGTTGTCTTCCTGTTTGAAGTTTCCACTCACTTTATCCTCTGTCTTTCACTGAATTTCTTTCTGCTCATCTGCCCTTAAGGAAAGGAAAACTGGTGTAAAGTCTGTAAAATGAGATTAATGGAGCTGGTGGAAGGGTTGTGTGAGTACCAACAGCATGGTTTGGAAGGTGGATAATGAAATAAGCCTGAGGCAACCAACCAAAATGAAGTCTGAAGGACACCACCTAAGGGAACATGGTCCTCCCAAATTCCAGTGCCTTTTACACTGGTGGTTTGTGTGAACATCAAGAAGCTCTTACTCATATCACCTCCTTTCCCACTAGTGTGAAGTGCAGATATTCAGCACAAGAAAGATGTGGACCTCTTGGAGCAAGGCCAGAGGATGCCACAGCAATGATGGGAGGGCTGGAAGCCCTCAGCTGTAAGGCCAGGTCGAGACAGTTGGGATTGTTCAGCTTGGTGAATAGAAGGCTTCAGGGAGACCTTCTGGTGACCTTTCAGGACTTCAAGGGGCCTGTCAGAAAGCTGAGGACAGACTTTTGAGTTGGGTTTGTTGTGATAAAACAAGGGGTGATGGCTTGGACTAATAGATTAAGACTGGAGAGAAGGAAGAAATTTCCACTGAGGATGCTGAGACCCTAGAACAGGTTTCCCAGAGAGGTAGTAGAAGGTTTATCTCTGGAACCATTCCAAGTCAAGTTGTTGTAGGCTCTGAGCAAACTGCTCTAGCTGTAGATGTCCCTGCTGACTGCAGGGGGGTTGGATCAGATGACTTTTAAAGATTCCTTCCAACCTGAAGCATTCTTTGATTCAGTGACTACTCCCTTGAAGGTCTGGAAGGTTTTAGGCTTTTCACAGGTTAGCATTTGCTCAGCATCAAGTGCTCCAACCCACAGCTGGAATATTGAACAGCAAGTTAGGAAGTAGAAAACTCCTTTCTCTCTGTGGAAATGTTAGGAATGCTGTAAGTGTACTTCTGGTTTCCTATTATCTGCTACCATGACCTAATGTCTTATACCAGCTTGTTTGGTTATGCCTTCTCATCTCTTCAGCCTGGTGGTTATGCTGTTGGATGGGTGGGTGCAGAAGGATGCTGGATCACTGTGTGAATGGAAAGGGGATTTGTGGTCCCAAGTTGTCACAAAAAGAAATGTGTTTGTTCTATATAAGCCACAAGAATGGTTAAAGTCTGTTTGTGTCTATGTTCTGTGGAGACTTGCATAAGTCATGACTGAGGATGGCTCAACTTCTCCTTCAGAGAATCACAGAATCATTAAGGTTGGAAAAATCCTCTTAAGATCAAGTCCCAGCTATCAATCCAACACCAATGTGGCCACAAAACTGTGCCCTGAAGTGCTATGTCTGGACTGTTCCAATCAGTTTCAAGTGAACAAACTATTTCAGTGTGTGGGATTATTGGGATGGTGCCAGGTGGAGAAGCAGAAGAGTATGGAGAACTGTTACCACTCCTGTGTTGTTTAGAACATGGTTCACATTGGTTGTTCTAACCAACTGGACTTTACAATATGAATCCAGACTTCTGTTGGGTCAGTGAAGACCTATCTTCATTTTCACTCAAGTTACTCATCTTAGAATCATAGAATGGTTTGGATTGGAAAGGGCCTCCAAAGGTCAGCCAGTTCAGCCCCCCTGCAGGCAGCAGGGACATCCTCCACTAGAGCAGGTTGCTCACAGCCTTGTTCAGCCTCACCTTCAATAGCTCCAGGGATGGGGCCTCGACTCCCTTCCTGGGCAGCCTGTTGCAGTGTTCCAGCAGCCTCATGGTGCAGAACTTGTTCCTCACATCCAATCTAAATCTGCTCTGCTCCAATCCAAATCAGCTCTGCTCTCATTTCAAGCCATCGCCTCTCATCCTGTCCCTGCAGATCTCTGCAAACAGTCTCTCTGCAGCCTTCTTGTAGCCCCCTTCAGATACTGGCAGGCTGCTCTGAGGTCTCCCTGGAGCCTTGCCTTCTCCAGGCTGAGCAACCCCTTGTCCTTGTTGTCTTTGCTCCAGCCCCCTGATCATTTTTGTGGCCCTCTTCTGGACCCATTCCCTCAGGTCCATGTCCTTCCTGTGTTGAGGGCTTCGGAGCTGGATACTGTGTGTGTTTTCCGCTCTCACTGATGGCTGTAGAAAAACTGCTTCTTGCATGTGGTGTTTTATCTTTCCTTGGCCTTTCTTTATGTCCCAACTGGATAGCCACCCTATGAGGATTACTGTAGTCCTTTGTACGCAGTAGGGTCTCTCCCTTCCTTGTTCTTGGCTTAAGGGCTACTTCTGAATAAGATGAATGAGATGTAAATCTTGAGTTACTTTTGTTAGAATACAGGAAAACCACAATATTTTTGTTATAATATAGCTGAAACAACAACATTGTCATCCATGGCTGGAAGAAGTACATTAAATATTGCTGAGCTCTGGAAGCCTTATTCTTTGGGAGCATCTACTTCAAAGCAAGATCTTACAATTCCTGGAGAGATCTCTATAAATGCTGACTGTTTCCTATTCTCCTCCAGGAAATGTGCTTTTTTTTGATACATCTTAGGCTGGATTTTGGTAGCCTCTGTTAAAACTCCAGGCTGTCCCTATGAATTTTAAAGAACTCCAGAGTCTGGAAATAACAACAAGCTGTTAGGCCAAATGGGATCAAGCGGTATTGCCACAGGTTTTGCTCTTTGCTCTTGCTCCTGTCAGGTAGCAGTTATTAAAACCACTCTTCACTTGAGGGAATGAACTGTGAAAGAGCCATGCAGGAGCTTTCAGAGTGCACAGCACCAACCACCTCAGACTATTTATTTTTGAAAGGTGAAGAGGTGCTCCACGATGCAAATCCTGGAGCGATTGTCAGCCCCAGGCTTGGGGCTCTTCTGAAATGAGCAGAGCTGTAATAGCTTCTCAGCTTTATTAATTGTTATTTGGGTACAAATTTGGCTTTAGATGTCGTGTGATGTATTTTGGGGAGCATGAGGTGGTTTTATGTTGGGTCCCTCCCAGTGGGTAGGCACAGCTCAAGTGTGTGTAGCTCCTGGCCAGGAGGCAGGAGCAGCTGCCCTAAACATGAGGAAAAACTAATTTGAGCAGTCTGAGAAGGGATCTGATCAATGTTCAGCAAGAACTAAAGGGTGAGGGGCAAGAGAAGGGGGACAGAGTCTTGTCAGTGGTGTCCATCAACAGGACAAGGGGCACTGGGCACAAACTGGAACCCAGGAGGTTCCATCTAAAGAGGAGAAGAAGCCTGCTTGGTGTGAGGGTGCTGGAGCCCTGGAGCAGGCTACCCCTTAATTATAAGAGTACCTTCAGGAGGCTTTTGATGTTGACAGCTATGCTGTTTCTGTTGCTTTTTGAGCAAAGGTGCACTTCTTGAGCAGTAGTTCCTGATGATGCTTCTGTCTCAGATACCCTCAAGGACCTTTTTTTCTTTTCCCAATGGAAGTCTGATTTAATATAGTGATTTAGTATCTCTGTTCTAACAGACTTTCAAGGAGGTGATGCTCTCTTTTCTTTTCCTCTTTCTTCTCTTCTGTCTTATTATTGTGTTAAGTAGTGTTAAGTATTGTGTTCAGAAGGCAGTCTGGTGACCCTAAGTCTGTCCTGAGATAGTGGTCAAAGGAGTGGGAAGCTAAGCAGAACTGCAGCAAAGCTGCAAAGATCCCCTGAGTTGTAATGAACAGCCATATCCTTCTGTAGAGGAAAAATCTAGGTGTGGCATGGGGAAAATGATCATAGCATGGTTTGGGTTGGAAGAGACCTTGAAGACCATCTAGTTCCAAATCCTCCTGCCCTGTGGGCAGGGACAGCTCCTACTGGACTAGGCTCAAGGCTCCATACAACCTGATTTTCAATACTTCCAGGCTTGGAGTCTTCACAGCTTCTCTGAAGGACCTGTTCCAGTGCCTCACCACCCTCCTTAGGGAAGAATTGCTTCGTGATGCCTCATGTAAATTGGGCTGCTTCTAGTTTGAAACCATTGCTCCTCATCCTGTCACTTCATGCCTTTGTCAAAAGTCCCCCTGCAGCTCTCCTGAAGCCTCCTTCAAACACTGGAAGGCTGATGTAACTGTCTGGAGGGATCCTGACTCCACATCACCTTCATGGCTGCCAGATCCCTCTTGGGGATTGGTTTCCTAGCAAGGAAGAAGTAGAAAGGACAGAGATGTTTCTGTTCACCTTGTGACTATCGCTGGGATTATTAAACAGAAAGGATTGAGAAGCAGCTGATCTTATTCTGACACTTGATGCACAAAAGTGTCCTGTCTGGAGCCAAAGCAAATGTTTCCTCAGGGATGGTTCCAGAGAGCCTTGCTTCAGCACTCTTTACAAGCCAACTGTATGGCCTGGAATTAGAAGCATAGTTAAAAAGAGCTTTCACCCCCTCACCCCCTCCTTTATTTTTTTACTGTAAACTTTCTTAATTTCGGTAAGGAGAGAAGTCGGTCACCAAAGCCTGAATTCAACTCCATGTTTCTTCCTTTATCTCTAAACATGGAACAAGTAAATTATTTAGCTCATATCCATGCCTGCCCCCAATTCTGAGCTCCTCTTAGCTCAGAATTTCAGATGAAGTGTGTTTTGATTAGGAGGAGAATAGAAAGTTGAGAGCCGAGGGTACGTAATTCGCCATTACTTGCTAAATCCTCGCTCTTGACTTCAATGCAAATTGTTCCAAGGAGGATTTTCTTTTAAAAGGTCTTCAGGGATCTTGAATTTTAGATGTGCATTGACATAAAATTAAATGTTAGAGTGCACAGCTGGGGTTCTGGCTCTTGCTGGATGAGATGGAGACGTCTCTCCTTTTGTGAGCCTGTGTTTCCAAGGAAGGAGCAAAGTTTTCCTATTAGTAGGTCTCTACAAGTACCTGAAAGAAGGTTGTAGTGAGGTGAGGTGAAGGTTGATGTCTTCTCCCTAGTAACAAGTGATAAGAGAAGAAGAAATGGCTTCAAGTTGCACCAGAGGGAGTTTAATTTGGGTATTACAGCAAATTACTTCACTGCA
>WBNM01039850.1:0-19045 GCA_013399055.1 Ramphastos sulfuratus
TAGCTCAAACCAGCACAGTTAGCCTTCAGAAAAGCACATTGTGTGGAGGAAACCAATAAACTTAAATAAGGTGTAAAAAGAAGTTACAAAGAAAGCAGTAAGGTTTCTGTGCTGAACAGAACAACTAGCGACAGGCTTTAACTTCTGCTAAAAAATCATCATAAAAGACAAAAGATCACTCAAAAGTATTGCCTGGGAACATTATAAAATCTCCAAACTAAGATGTCTTTTAGAGAAGGTCAGACAAACATCTGTCAGAAGTTCACTGTCTTTGTGTGCTCATGAATGACAGACATCCCTAGATCCTATTTCAGTCCAGTTTTCTATAGTTCTATTTTATATTTACCAAAGATTACAGAACTCTAAAAAAAGAATTCTCAATAAATGCAAAATCATGTTTCTGTGATTCTGCAAATGCGATAGGTGAAAATAAGACTAAAGAGACCTAACAAATGTACATTGTAAAGACTATTTTTTGTTGGCTTTATTCCTCAGGTACATAGTGCGCATATTCCTTTTTTCATGTCTGTCATCAATTAATTTTAGACACTGAAGTGATTCCAATAACATAATACTCTCCTTATGGAAACTGCAGATTCAGTATTAAACAGACCAGCACAAGAGAAATGTCTATTACAGTATCTACTGTCAAGATCTGTTCTCATAGTGCTAATCTTCAAAATCTCTCCCCTGGTTCAATGCACATGAACATTTATAATATACTGTGGCACCAACATGTATGATTTTCAATAAATGAATAATAAGAGTCTATATTTGCACCCGGGATCAGTCCCATCCTGCCTAGAGTGGTGCAGAATCACAACACTTTAGGGGCTGGAAAGGTCAGCTTGTCCTATGCCCCTGCTAGAGCAGGATCATCTAGGGCAGGTCACACGGGAAAACATCCAGGTGAGTTTTGACTGTCTCCAGTAGGGGAGACTGCACAATCTCTCTGGGCAGCCTGTTCCAGGACTCTGTCACACTCAGTGTAAGAGTTTTTCCTCATGTGTACGTGGAACCTCCTATGCTCTGACATGCACTCATTTTACCTTGTCCTATCATTGGGCATCACTGAGAAGAGCCTGGCTGTGCCCTCCTGACACTTCCCCTCCATGTATTTATAAGCTTGAGTTAAGTCACCACTCTGTCTCCTCCAAGCTAAAGAGCCCCAGATCACTCAGCCTTTCCTCACAAGAGACATGACCCACTCTTGTGCTGGTTTGAGGGTAATTGGAATATTTTAATGAGAGAAGTTAGATAATTGGTTGTGAAAAGAAAATAATGATGACATCTATATCATTCATTGGTTTGCTGAAGGGGTTAAAAAGCTGAAATGTCAACAATTTGTCCCACACACTGCCCTGGGACATTTCCCTACTGGTTTCCTCTTCACTCTGCTCTAATGTTTCTCCATTAACAAACAAGAAGTAAGCCTTGTTGACTGGTTGCTTTGGTTTCTGGCTGGGAAGGGAGATAGAGAAAGAGGGGGTAGCGTTTAGCCCTTCTGGACAGTTTTTCTTTGTCTGGGAGGGAGTTTGGATTTCTGCATTATTTCCGATTTGCATATAATTGTAAAAACTGGTAAGTATTGTGTATATATACTTCNGGAGAGAAAGTTCATAACATACCACACACTCCCTTTATCATCTTTGTGGTTCTGCACTGTATTCTTTCAAGCAGTTCCCTCCCCTTCTTGGGCTGAGGGGCCCAGAACTGGACACAATATTCCAGATGTGGCCTCAGCAGGGCAGAGCAGAGGGGGAGAAGAACATCTCAGGAGAACAACAGCCATGTTTTGATTATTCAGTTTGTATCATTTTCTCGATGTACTTACTACAGACCCACACATCTAGGCAAATGAGAAATGTATTTTATGCCATAAACTAATAGTTTATGGTTCTTTTACATTCTTGGGTTTTTTCCTCTTTTCTCTATATTTCTCTGTGCAGGAACATGGTCCTCTGTGGTTTACAAATTCAAAGAAACCAAAAGCCTTGGGGTTTTTCTCTTTTAGTTGAAACAGGACAAAATAACAAGCTTCTGCCTTTGAATTTCCCACAGGTCCAATTTTAAACTGAAGGAAAAGCTTAAAAAAAATAAAAATCCAAAAGCAGCATGAGAGGAGAACCTGTAGAGAAACAGAAAAAAAGGCTAGATCTTTAAAAATCATCTAAACAATTTCATCCTGCAAAAAAAAAAGAAACAAAATATGTTCCATAACTAAAATTGTGCCAAGCCTCTGGAGTTTGATTTTGTTTTCTGCAATTTAAAGTAAAGTATTTCTGAGATAAGATCAGTTCAAGTTCCCTACTACTAATTTTCTCCTTTCACATTTGAAAACTTTAATACCAAATATCTTTTTTTTTGAGCAGTAAAACCTGACAGATGATCACTTTAAGCCTAATTATCCTAGCTATTGTTCTTCAAGTTACTTCTTTAGGTGTAAAATTAAGAAAACAAAGAGAAGAGGGCAGAATAGATGGAGGCCCATAACCAAATATGCAGAAGTGACTTATATTGAGATTGCTATGACCAAGAAGGACAGAGAAGTGCAGGGAAAGAAAAGCATAGGCAGTTGTAAGATTTATCAATTTCTGTAAACTCATTACCTAACTATAACACAATGGAAATGTCAAATTTTAGTCAACTCTAGTGCCCCCGCCGAAATCAGACTAGGACATACATATGTGTAAGATCAGTTATGAATATTTAACTTCTAAAAGTGAGAAGAATCTTGAGTTTCAGAATACAACAACAATGGAGACATTATTCTGATAATTACATGGTGAGGTATAAACAAAACCAAAAAATCCTATATACAGTCATACCAGAGCCTGAACTAAATCTTCCTTACTCAACAGCCATAAGATTACATTAAATAGCACACATCAGTTTATCGCTTTTTGCAATATTCTGTATTTTATAATGTGTCTGTTTTCCCCAGACACAAAGTCCTTTAAATAATATCATACACTGACTGTGCCTAGCAAGGCAATGGAAATACATAAATTATGTATTTAACATTTACTAAAATATATATATTTATTATCTGATTAATCACAATCTGCCCTAAACTACACCAGACACGGTATCTGAAAGATAAGTAATCAAAAAGTCTTTTAATAGAGATGATCTTAATACTTTTCTTCTCCAACATGGCTACTGTGGATTGAACTTGCTTAAATAATATCAAGATTAAAAGGAAAAGAATAAATGGATTTGCTTCTTATTTACTGGAATAGTAGACCTACATAAATGCAGCAAACCTATTATCCCTTCAGATCCTACTTTTTTTTCCATAAGAGCTGTGCATCTAAATGACATTCATAAACCTCAGTGTCACCCAGGAAAGAGCTGTAAGAGGTGTAAAAAAGCAAGGAAGAGTGTTTAAAGTTTTCAATATTACTGACCAAAATATGTTTTTCTTACAAATTTTGAAGAAATTCATAGACAGATGTGGTTTTTAGTTTGCTTTTTGAAGTATGAAACATGTACTGTTTCCATGATTTGCAACTTGAGATGAGTCAAAGCAAGCAATGTTTAAAGGCAGTAATACATCCCTCGCTTTTCTTTCAACAGACTTGATGTCAGCCAAAAATGCTTTCCCCAATGAAAAACAAAAAGAGCCGATAACAATTCTTACTTAATTAACTTAAATTTTGTATAGCTGTAGTCATTTACAGTAGACACTTGCCCTTCAGAAGTAATTCCAGAGATAACCTCTGACTTTTGAATTCGTCTGTCATGTATCCTTTATATTCTAATAACGTAGTTATCAAGATATCATTGACACATCATAACTATCTTAAGCAGCCTCCAGTATGAACTCAAATCTTTACGCTTGTTCAAGCAGGAACAAGTTATTAACTCTAGGCTTCTGACACAAGCCCTCAAGAGCAGATTTCTTGTAAAAACTGCAGTTTGCCATCTAACAAACTGGCTCATAAGGCAAAAAAACAGCCCATCAGATGTTTCATTACAACCTCCTGAACAGATTTCTGAATTCACTTTATATAAATCTTCATCTTATCAGATACCGTTGGCAACTTGCTTAAAGAGTTCAATCCTCTTTGCACCAGACTAACTTCAAGGAACTTGTTTCCAAGTATAACAACCCATTCACTTCTAAACACTACAGTAATAAGGATAAGAACCAGAATATTTATCTCTTCAACATAATTCATGTATGACTGTTTACCTGTCTAATGTTATATACTTCAGTTTTCGTAACAGTACAGAAATGGCACATTTTTATCTTACTTCTCTTCCTATTTGAGAGAGTGGGAAGGGCTTTCTTGACAGAATGAGGGAGAGAAAATTGGGCTTTTTTTCTCTGTTGCTCTCATTTAGGTTGATCTAGAGTTCCAGTGGATTAAAATTTTGGTAGTTAGCATTATGGTATAGTTGGCATTCATTTCTGTGTAAATGACTCAATTGTCCAGAGTTCATTTCTTCTCCTAGTTAAGATTTTTTACAGCAGATCGTCTGGGAGAATGTGTGCAGATAGGATTAGATTGGAAATGCTATTGCTTTCAATGTACTTAAGACACGGGCAAGGAGAATTTAAATGAGAGATTTCAGATGTCTGCATTACACACTTCACAAATTTCTTCTTGCCTAAGGGACTCAAGAACCACAATGAAAACCTTAACTCATTTCCCAGTTAATTTAAAAGCAAAGGTTGATGGTAGAATATTTGCATCTATTAGCTTTAAAACAGATGCAATCTATTCAATTGATATTTGCACCCATATTTTTGGGGGCTTCTTTTCTAGAAATACTTTATGTATACTACAAAACCTACATAATAATTTTTCATTGGCAAGTTTTGGAAAGCATGAATTCTTGTAAATGGATGGAATAATCCTTTGCAGGGGAAGAACTTGACCATATTGTATTTTTTCAATTTTCAGAATATCTCTATCTTGCATTTAGTTTCAGACAGCATGTACTGAGTAACAGCTTTCTGTAGGTATCATAACTATTTTCCTTTAGAATTAGGAAACAGGAAGCAGTTTAGGGGCAGTTTCTTCCACTAAGGATTAACTTTTTTCATGGAAGTTTGTACTGTTATAAGTTTTACTTGAGTAATTTCTACCAGTGGAAAGGTACTATACAATCAAGATGTCTTGCTAACCTCTAGTGATAAGATAGCTTCAGAAAGGTGTAAGCAGAAGAAAAGGTGGTGATATTTAAGTAAAATCTAAGTATTACTGCTAGTGAGACATCAGAATAAATGCTAGCACAGCACTGCTTCTTAATCTCTCACTTAGACCCCAAATCAAGAAATCCAAGAATTATTAGCAGCTTCAAGAAAAAGCTATCTCAGCTGCTGAGCCATCAACTACACTTCTCACTTCTCTCTACTGAAATTCAAGGTTATAGGCCAACGTTGCCTTCAGCCAACTCAAAGTATCTTGCCAAATGCAAAGGGAGCTGAATTGTCTCTCTTCCTCTTCCAGCCCTCCAGAAAGAGATGACAGTTTACTTAAGTTTCCAGTAATAATTTTGTTTCACTCACATCACTGATCGTTCTAAGAAATACTACTCCCTTACATCTGAGAAATAAGTGTGTACACATAGATAAATGAAAGAATTAACACTGTTTGATTTGATAGATATTATCTATTAATTACAAATGTGTGTCTTAAAAAAAAAAAATGAACAAAAGGTAGACAGGGGACATGCTAAGCCTGTAACTATGGTTTCCCATAATATGCTGAAAACAGATTTACATTAGCCTTTTAATATTCTGAGAAAGAGAAATTAATTCCACTGTTTTTCAGTCTTCTGACATAAGTTTAAAACATACTCATTCTCTTAAGCTTCAACATTAACTTTGGATGCATAGCAGCATAATTTCTCCTTTATTTTTCTTCCTCACATTCAAGAATATCAATTTGAATAAGCACTTCAAACAAGATGAAATGGACTATGAATGCTGGTTTATTTTTAAGGATATTTGCTTACATCAATCACAGGTGCATTAAGTTAAATTAGTGTACAATTTAAATATCTGGGCTTGCATTTTATATGTACAGTATTATGGCTTTTACCTTACTGCTCTGACTGGGAAAGTGCATCCTCATCATAACCTGAAGCAGGATTTTAAATTTCATAACTTCAAAAGACAGAAATGGAACCAAAAAATTATACTCTTTAAGTAATTTACATTTTCAAAGATTAGAAAATCTGACCTGGTTGAAGTGCTCAGCAGAAACCAACTAAAACCTGAAATACTATGAATACAGCATCTAGACAGAATCTCACAGCTATCACTAAGATTTCTTTTATTCTGTATTTCTTTTTACCATGAAATTAATTTATCCTCCCTCAAACAACAAGACTAATGCAAACATTTTTCCAGGAGAAGTTTAAGAGTGATAAATGGAGAGTAGATGTTTTGCCAGTAATTTGCATAGAGCTGTTTGAAGGAATGATACTCTATCAACAGCAGCAGTAGTAACAAACAGTAATTTATTGCAGTCCTCAAAAACTAAAGCTTATGCTGAAGGGTGAATTTTTGTAAAACACATCAATGGAAATGACTGTCATGACTTTTGAAATATAGACTGTTACACTGCTGCATTAAAACATTCAGTTTTGCAGATATTTGAAAGTAATTGAACTTTGAAAGACTTTTCAATTTGCATATATATATTTTTTTTTTTCAGGCTGTAAGTATTTTCTACTACAGAATTTACAGAAGATTGAAGAAGGTATCGAAGTGAAAATCTGCAAATAAAAATCACTGTAAAATGGAATGTTGAGACTGTGAAAATTAATCAATAATTAAAGTACTTTGACAAGAAGCTTTCTCAAGAGCCTCTATCTTCTGAATGTTGAATTATGAAAGCATGAATCAGGTGCTATTGAATAAAGCTGTACATAATCAGGCATCACATATGTTCTTGCACTATTTCACCAGGAGAGGACGTTAAAAGACTCAGTCTTTTAAAACTTTTTGTTATTTATTGAATTCTTACAAGGATTAGAAACAAGTGAGAAAGTACTGGATTTATGCAGGTGAATTATTTTGACAAAATAATTCAGTTTTGATTCCAGTTAACTGACTCTAATTAAATAAGCTCAAATGCTATGTGTCGATTACAGAAAATTTCAGACTAAATGGCAAAAATCATGTAACCTTGGGTAATACCAAAGAAGCTATGATGTCTAGGTAACAAGTCCAAGTTCTACAAGTGTCTTGTACCTAAAATGATCGGTTCATATCAGTTCATATCTAAAAAGATTTAGAAGGATAAAACAAATACATGATAGCAAAGCCATGCAACCTGTTGCAATTTCAAGTCACAGGAGCTTGAAAGAGAACACAGAGAAGTTGTTTGGGTTTTTTATGTGTTTTTGTCTGAAGGAAAATTAATATCTAAAAGTAGACAAGGAAATCTTGAGGTTTTCCATTCAGGAAAAAAGGGGAGGCAGGAAATAATAAAATTGCAGATTTGTTAACAATATTACTTAACAACAAAAGGCTTTTACTTATTTGTTCTTTGTTAGAATTGTTTTGAGTACATGAATATAGCCAAGCTGATTCTACTCTTGGGATGCCCAGTCCACGTGACAGACTTCTGGGCCAGATTTTCTGCTTCCTGACCTACTAAAGGCCAGAATTTGTAAAAGTATCACAGTCACAATGCTTTAGGCATAGAGACTGTTTCATTTGAGTTAACAGAAACAACCACATCGGTGAAAGCAACCACAAGTTGTGAGAGTACTGCTGAATAAGCAGGTGATATAACATCATGTGATATCTATATTAAACTATAGTTGCTTAATACCTTTCACAGAATCACAGAATGTTAGGGTTTGGAAGAGATCAAATGCGGTATTTCAAATTCATCTCAGTTTTTCTAAAGTAAATATAAAAGTTAAAACGGCATCATTTCCAGCTAATGATGTGTGCAATTATGCAAATATAATCTAGGTATGTGCTACAGCCATGCTCATAAGTCAATAATTTTCACAAGAGGAGGTCTGTTGATTGCCTTTGATGTGGACAGTATCCTGAATTTTAAGCACAATTTTCACAGAATCACAGAATGTTAGAGGTTGTAAGGGCCCTTCAGATATCAAGTCCAAACCCCCCACCAAAGCAGGATCAGCTAGGGCAGGTCTCACAAAAACACATCCAGGTGGATTTTGAAAGTCTCCAGACATGGAGTCTCCACAACCTCTCTAGACAGCCTGTTCCAGTGTTCTGTCACACTTATCATAAAGTATCTCCTTGTGTTGAGGTGGAACCTCCTGTGTCCTAGTTCGCACTTGTTCCTTGTCCTCCTATCACTGGGCACCACTTAAAAGAGACAATCACCTTCATCTTGACACCCACCCCTCGGATATTTATAGATGTCAATAAGCTCCCCTCTCAGCCTTCGCTTTTCAAGACTGAACAGTTCCAGATCTCAGTCCTTCTTCATAGGAGATACAGCTTTGTGTTACATTGTGAGCTTAATACGTTATTTTTCATGAAACTAACCTTGCATTATTTGTGGCATCAATGAAATGTTTTATTTACTCAATGCTATTTGATAGTGAACATTTTTTTGAGTTTGCTTTATTTACATGTTGAAAGTGCTCTGGAAAAGTGTCACTTCAATATAAGATGAGGTGAACACACAAAATGGAGTAGCTGGTATTTTAAAACATCTAGGTCAGACTGCAAAAGTCTGGATAACAAGCCACATAACTAGAACAGGGAAATTATATTTTTAGATTTTTTAACTTATGGTTAAGTACACATAGCATATGCCATGCTCAGAGCTGTTCTAAAGACCAATCTGTTTGATCCCTTTCTTCTGTTTTTTTCTGACAGCAAGGGCTATGTCTGAATTACAGATACTACTACACAAAAGATTCACAATAAGCATGACAGTACAAAAACATTTACACAAACTGGATTTTCATTAAAAGGCAATTCAATCTCTGTGGTCTCATCATTTGGTTGTCTCTTTTTTAAATCTATATGGTATCACTTTTTAATCTTTTAAGTGTAAAAATGGAAAATCTTATACATAAAAATGACCAAGATAACCATGCTCAGAATTCTATAAAACCTGAAAAATCTGGGACAGTAACCATAGCGGTACACTTTGGATGTATATATACAACCCGCTGTAATTTGGTATAACTGGGAATGATGTTTTGTTCATTGTGAACTTGTTTCTGTTCTTTCTGTTGTTAGAAAACATATGCAGGTTTTATATTTTATGCTCTGTGAAGGACAGATGAAGGGCAGGAACAAAGGACAGAAAAAAAAGCCTCATACAACATAGTCGAATCTATAAAAAGTACATTAGAGCTTACTACCAGCACTAATATTTCCAGGCAGCACACAATATCCTTAATGGCTTGAGAAGAGGAATTTAACAGTGCAATCCTCTTCTCCCCTCAAAATTTTTACCCACTCATTCATCCAGTGCTTTCCAGTCCTAAATGAATGATTAGAAGAAAATCAAGGGAAAATTCAGAGTGACTTGAAACAGGGTCTTAGAAATAAAATTGTACAGGCAAACCCCAAACTTCTTTTTTTAAAAGGCTGTATTATGTAATACCCAGTTAAATGATGATATGTCATGGTTGACTGCGTACTTGATTTGTCTTGTACAGATAACAAATAAAAGCAGCCTCATCATTCATCTTAAATTCTCAAGAAGGAAAAAAATTCAGCATATGGAGAAGCTAAATATGAAGTTCCCCTACTGTTGACCTACCTTATCCTTAAAACAAACTTCTGTTAAGCCATGCACAAAAATAAATACTGAAGTCACACCTTCAAAATAGCACAAACAACATGCAGGATATCTTGTTTGTTATCTAACCATGCAGGAGAACTCAGTTTACATCTCCAGGCAAATTTTCACCAAGAGACAGTGTAAAATTTAGAATTTCAGATAAAAACAGAATTACAGAACTTGAAACTAATACTATTCCTATTTTTTAACTCCAGCTGTCAACTAAGCTAAAAAAACCCCAAAATCCCACAATTTCAGGATATATCCTCGGTAGGTGCATAAGAATGGAAGACACATAAGATGGGCTGTTCACACTCCCTCATCCACTGCACTCCCTGCAGTCTCCTGCAACATGGTCTCACTCTTGCACTTTACCAAAGGTCCCACTCTCCACAATCTCAGGTTCAAACTAAACAAGGCAGAAAAATGTTACAGAGGCAGTACTCTCCAGCATCCAGCTGCCAACGTCACTACTGACTGCTAGTGTTCGACATGCACTCATTTGTTGTTACAGAACAACAGCATGATGAATTTGTCAACTCTGAAATATGCTTAAACTGTTAATTGAGTTTGTATTGACAGTACAGTTCACAAGGATACGGAAGAGGTCCAGCCTGTAACTCTAATATTCATTAACTGCTATCAAATATATTTTTCCTTTAACAATCAATAGCATGTTTGTCCTTTAACATGTACACACAAGTGCACAACTACCTAAGCATATAATCTACTACAACTCTTTAAAATCTGACAAAGTAGGACAAAAGTTTTTTTGCCACATCAAGGTCTTCTCTCTGCAGCTGTTCCACATGGCAAATTCCCATTTCAGTAAATTGGTGCTCTGTTCCGAGAACAGATGCAAAATCAAACTCCCAATGAGAATACACAATGCAGCCTGATTCTAAGAACAAAGTATAATTTTACTCTCTAAGTCTTCATAATTCTGCATTCAAATGATTCTTTTAATTGCAATGGGAATTCCATAACCCTTTCATTTTCAAGAAAACTTACTTTATCCCTAGTCAGAGGACAAATACAGTACATAGTTATTGTATTTTTCAATATGTGTACATTCTAGCTGCTATTTCAGATCTAGGCTACAGATAGGAAAACAACTGCATCCCACTCACTACAGCACTGGTCCTGACAAAGGCATATGTAGTCTGTTACCAAGGCACAGATTTGAAGGTCACATTAAAAGGTTTCTCTTCATTAATGGTATATACATTAGTACCATAAAAGTAATTCTGAACAAGCTGCTGCTTGAAGTGTTGAAGGTCCTTACAGAATTAAACAATGCATTATAACTAGCTTAATCACCTTTTGAATTTTAAAATGTGTCTTCTCTTGCTATATGAATTTTTATTGCCTTATACATGCCTTTTTGTGTTGCGCACTTCAAAGTACCCACTGAAATAAGCAGATGTTTAATTCCCAGACAGTGTGTCAATGCCTGAAACTTGTATAAGCAATGCAAATCTGTTACACGCGGGAGCTAACAGACTCACAAATGATACCCGTATTTCCCTATGGAAGAATAACACAAGAGAAGGTAATGAAAAAATGTCACTCTGCTGGAAAGCATAAAGCCACAACCTTCTGGCTTCTTCAGTTAAGGGGAAAAGCTTGAATGGAAAAGCTTCTAGCCATTCGTCATAGTGTGGTATTAAAATCACAGAAAATAATGAAGAATTTGTCAAAGGCAGACATGAGGAAAGGTTTTTAAAGCCAAACAAAACCAAATAAAAAAATACAGTCTTATTAAAATCTTCCATATATATTTATTTCGATCTGCTATCAGTTTCTATCACTTTAAATATTCTGACAGTGAAAAATATTTAAATAGCTGAGTGGTATACCTGTTGACAGCTGAAAATCACACATTTGCTTTGAGGAAAAAAACCAAACCAAACCAAACAAACAAACAAAAACCAAAAACAAAAGCCAACAAAAACAAACAAAAAACGCAAACAAACAAACAAAAACTACCACCCCAAACAAAAAAACCCCAGCACCAAATAAACAAACAAAAAGGTAACATTTTATGAAGGAAGTTGAAAAATTCATCATTTTTCCATGATATAAATGTAATCATTTTTCCATTTTATTTACTTCAATAAGCATACCATAAGAAAACAAAGAGGGGAATTGAATGGTCACTGAAGCATATACGACTGAAAGAGAAAATTTAACCAGCAAAGTATTTAAAAAAAATCTCAGAAAAATTTGTAAGATGATACCCAGATTTTCAGCAATCTTTAAATCCATAAATTTCCACTTTGAAATCAGATGCAATTTGTTCACTTTTTTTCCTAATTTCAGTAGAATTCAGCAACTTAAGTCCCAAATCATTCAAGAAAGCTTCTGAGTATCGTAGCTGGTTGTTGGTTTCTTTTTTTTGTTTTACTTATATTAGAGATACCTATATTTAGATGCTTAGTTTAGAATTTGAGCATAAAAGCATCTTAGATATACCTTCTGTATGCTCAATACAGTGTCTAAGGAATAAATTAAAACATCACAAGCACAGGTTTTCATTTTGCCCTACTTCTATATAAAAGATTGTTTGAACGGTTAAGAATTTGTTAGAGTATTCCTTTTGCATTCCACTCCCTTTTACAGGCATCTAAAATATTTAAATGCAGTGATCTGGTTCTATTTTCTGATATCCTTTTAAATATGTTCAAGATGGGCACAGGCATTTTCAGAAGTTTAGGAGTATAAAATTATACAACAACTATACAGAAAGTTCAGGTGGCTATGACAGCCCACTTTATCTTTCAGTATTGAAGCTTAACAAATCTTAGTTCTTAAAACTACCAATGCAACAACTCTTTCCCTCTCTCAATGAACAGTTCATACAGCTACAGTAAAAATTCCACTTTGAGTAGCCACAATAAAGGAACACTCCTGGTATGTAAAGGAACGTAAGATTTTAATATATACGTTAAAAAGCTCCCACCAAAACAGTAAACTCAAACAAACAAAACCTGCAACGCTAATCCTTGCTTGTTTATCTATAAAATTAATCAAAATGTTGGAGTTTTTTGTATCCTATCTATAAATACTGCAGTAGTTAAACATGAACTGTGAGGGACGCAATCAAATTGTAGGCAAATTCCATTGCTTTACAACATTGTAAGTCTGAATTTACATCTTTTCTAATGCTGCCTTGCCTTGACAGACAGCTTTTCTGCCAACTTCTTTGCAAATAACTTACCGGCAGTGTTTATGTGATCCTGTTAAGGTTTCAATCACAAAGCATTCCCCTTCGTTGAGACAATATGCAAGATCCTTGTCTTTGCATGGCTTAAAGTGCTCAGATCGCTCAGTGGAATACGTTGTAGTATCTACAGAGAAAACAAAGAAAGGGAAAAAAAATGCTGTAAGGCTAAATATTGAATGTTCCTAAAGTACATGGTAAATAAATTTGAACAAATTGGTCTCAGCAACATCAACTGATCAAGACAGACTAATTATAACAGAAAACAAAAACACAGGGCAAACTTTCATGTGACTGAAATATTACTTCCAATTAAGCTTCTTAAAAAGACTTTAAGGAATCTTATATCTGCAAATATTATTAAAAAAAAAAGTTAGACTGCAGCAGAATTCAGTATCATTTCAACCACTTCCAATTGCCAAAGTATCTCTTCTAATAGGTAATACCCATTTTATACTCTAAGTAGAATATTTTCATATAAATACACTGAAACGTGGTTTTAAACATGACTTTTTCCATTACAAATGTGCAAAAGTAGTTAACAGATTAACAACCCAAATCAAAACAAAGTAAAAAATTCAACACATAAAACCCACAGTGAAAGAAAAAACAAAACCAAAAACCTAAGGACAATGCTAATGTGATTAACTAGTCACAAAAATCAGCCTAGAACTTAAACAACAAAATATGCACCATTGATGCTATCATTTCTAATACATCAACTATAAGTTTCTATAGGTCCATGTTAACACCTTCACAACACAGTTCAAAAAAAACTGATTACAGTTTGGAATGTTGGTCACAACTCTGGAATATGTAGCTAGATAATGAGATTCAGAATGGGCTGACAGTATATCAGGGTGAGCTATCACTCCTGTCTTCTAATATAGATCTGTAACTTTTTTTTTTAATTAAATCAACAATAAAGTGAATTTTTCAGAGGAAGATTTCTGAATGACAGATATTTTCATTTTCTTCACTAAGACAAGGGTTCTTCCAATGATGATTTCCACAGAGCTAAGGTTAAATCTTCATATACACTCTTAACTCTCAAAGTTCAAATTCCCGCTCAATTCATGGGGAACAAGGACCAGGATCTAACACACTAATATATATTAAAATATATACCATACTAACTATCTCAAAATATTTTGTGTTCTATTAACAGAGGAATGAAACTGTGCTCAATATCCATGGAACTTCATAAACTTGAAATAAAATAAATACATTAACTTGCATTTTGCTCATAATGAAGGACATGGAACTGTTGGAGTGGGTCCAGAGGAGGGCCACAAAGATGATCAGAGGGCTGGAGCAGCTCTATGAGGACAGGCTGAGAGAGTTGGGGCTCTTCAGCCTGGAGAAGAGAAGGCTTCGAGGAGACCTTATAGGAGCCTTCCAGTATCTGAAGGGGGCCTACAGGAAGGCTGGGGAGGGACTATTTACAAGGTCTTGCAATGACAGGACTAGGGGCAATGGGTTTAAACTGGAAGAGGGAAGATTTAGACTGGATGTTAGGAGGAAATTCTTTGCAGTGAGGGTGGTGAGGCACTGGAACAGGTTGCCCAGGGAGGTTGTGGATGCTCCCTCCCTGGAGGTGTTCAAAGCCAGGTTGGACGAGGCCTTGAGTGACCTGTGCTAGTGAGAGGTGTCCCTGCCTGTGGCAGGGGGTTGGAACTAGATGATCCTTGAGGTCCCTTCCAACCTTACCATTCTATGAACTCAATACAAATAAAGTATCTACCAAGCTAATACCAAAGGTGAAAACCAAACCATTGAAATAAAAGATATGTCTAATACAATTCTGCAAGAAAACTCAGATGATTCCAAAAACTTTTCAACGTAAATTTTTCATTCTTAGTGTAGTTATTAAAATAGCATTATATGTTTTTATCCAGAATAACTAAAGGAAGGTTAATAAAATACATTTGAAAATAATGAGAAAAAAATCACTCCCGGGTTTTTCTATACAACACTTTCTTACCCCTAAATTGAAAATACTGTAAAAAAAGAGAGAAAAAAAAAATCCTAGGAATAAACTGCAATGGCCTCCCATCAAACATTTTTGCAGCTTCAGAATGAAAAGTTATGCCATTTTCCTCAACAGTAGCACTTACAGAAAAGATGTAGACTACATAAAAACTACTATGTTTTAAATGACTGCAAACAAACTCTGAAGTGAAATGCATCAAACTGAATTTTGGAAACAATTCAAGATTATTTGTAACTGCAAATAGTGCTTAGCACATCACTGTTGATATTTCAAGGCTGATCAGGTTTTATTTAACAAAAAAATTTCTTCTGGTAGAAAAAAAAAAAAGAAGGTAGTCTAATTACCTTTTAACGTGGATTGCAGGCAGGAACACTTAAACAACCACTTAAAATTCGCATAGACAAAAAGTAAATAATATGATCAAATATATTCCCATACCTTTTAAATAGGAGATTTTTTAGATAGACTATTTGAAAGATTTGTTATAATTACAAATAGTAACTAAAAATGTTTGATGAACAGCAATTCAACTCAATGAAGCTTTAGAATACAACACATTTTGTCAGCTTGCTCTGACGAAATCTCTGGGAATATCTCTAAGAAGGTAGTTGGATTATATAGACCTAATCTGAGATGTCCCCAAATGACAACAGCAAAATAAGGACTTAGGTCTGCTGATGGACGAGAAGCTGGCAATGAGCAGACAGTGTGAGCTTGAAGCACAGATCAGTCATCCTGGGCTACATCAAAAGATGCACTGCAGGCAGATCCAGAGAGGTGATTCTGTCACTTAACTTTGCTCTGGGGAGACCTCACCTGGAGTACTGCACCCAGCTCTGGACCCCTCAGCACAGGGAGGACATGGACCTGACAGAGGAGGTCCAGAGGAGGGCCACAAAAATGATCAGGGGATTGCAACACCTCTGATACAAAGACAGGCTGAAGGAGATGGGGTAGTTCAGCCTGGAGAAGAGAAGGCTCCAGGGAGACCTAATAGCACCTTCCAGTACTTGAAGAGGCCTACAAGAAGGCTGCAGAGGGACTGTTTACAAAGGCCTGCAGTGATAGGACAAGGGGCAATGGTTTGAAATTAAAGTAGACTTAGATTGGATGTTAGGAATAAGTTTTTACCATGAGAGTGCTGGAACACTGGAACAGGTTGCCCAGGGAGGGCCCATCCTTGGAGATATTCAAGGTCAGGCTCAACAATGCTCTAAGCAACCTGGTTTAGTGAAGGAAGTCCCTGCTCACTGCAGGAGGGTTGCATTAGATGATCTTTGGAGGTCCCTTCCAACTCAAACCATTCTATGGTTCTATGAGGTATCATGAATTGTGTTTCTGAGATGGTGATGTAGTGAATTCTACAGGCAAATTGTCTGAAGTGCAGGATACTCCTAGTATAATTAACTCAAAAATACCTTCTTAAAGTCAACGTTTTAAACTTTTAAATTAAAAAAAAATACTCTTCATAGGTTTTGTTCTGTTTCAATCACTTTTCAACACTGTTCAAGATTGAATCAAGTCCACAGGAGAACCTTTTGCCCTTTTAGTAGTGTCAGTTAGGACTGAGCACATAGCGTTTTATACTGGCAATACAGCGTAACTTGAGTACTAACAAAAATTACACAAGTGATTGGACTGCTGATATAAATTGTTGACAAACTATGGTGAGCCACTGCAGCAAGGCAGCTTTCCAGAACTGGAGTTTCTGACACTTCTCTATAGAGGAGTGTCGTGATGCTCTGCCCACGCAGAGCGTGCAGGGTTGGAGTCAAAATGCTCCCCTCAAAGCCCCATTCGTTTTATTTATAAACTGGCATAAATTGTGATACTTCATTTTCCCCACTTAGTCATGATTTCAAGCTTCACTTTTTTCATTGCTCTGAGTTCTGTCTCCGGTCCTTCAAATCAAGAACAACTGTATGCAACATCAATGTCACCAGCTTCCTATTGACAGCCTCCTTATATTGAAAAGTCCACAGAAATGTATAACTTTTGTTTTTTAACTAATAATCTCCTTCAAAATCAGTTTTATGTTGTAGCCTTTTGTGTCTTGGAAATATTTGTGCGAGTCTAAGCAGGTTGATGCACATGGAAACACCTGTCCACAAAGATCAGATGTCTTAGTTACAAAGGTTATTTGCTAACATTCAAAAGCTGTGTTACTAATTGATATTCTACATATCTCTAGAGCTGCTGGTTATTTTCTGCTGGACATACACACAGGTTTCTGAAAGGTTACAATCCTGCTGTTATTTTAAGTTTCACTCGCGATGAAACAAACTGTTACAACTTCATTAAATATTGAAAAAACAAAATCTAGGAACTTATTCTGAACAGAACTACAAAAGGAACAAAAGACATAAAACATTGTAAACACTACACAGTTTTCTTGATTCTTTTTCTAATAAACAATAAATTCTATTGTCTTATTTGTTCAGTCCTTTTTTTGTCGCCTAACCAAACACTGAACTATCGTTTCTATGGTGGACTTGTCCTTTGTAACTTCAGAAGCCTGCTAAGTATCCACCATTCTACCGTGAAGTTTGATTTTTTTATAATTCTTGGTTTAAATAACTGATAGAACCTAAGCTATCATAAAATTTCTAATAGGGTGCTTTAATTAATTTCAAATCTTTATACATGAGTAACAGACCCAAACATTTATAGGTAACAAAAGGGAACTTCTGTTAAATGTTCAGATGTCCTTGAATTCAATATGTGAATGGTAATAATCTGCAATCTCTTAAGGCTAACTTTTTGTGTTGGGTTTTGGTTTTGGTTTTTTTTTTAATTGACAAGTGTCCAAGCATTTGCTGTGAAAGCAGGAAGGACTATTGGTATCTGCCAGAATCTTTCCAACTAAATGGAATAAAGAATGTCTAGTCACTTCTGCTCTTTCTTGCCTCACTTCATCACCAAAGCTCTATGCACAACTCCAATACACCAAAAAAAGGATATACCATTGCCAAGACTCAGATATCAGTGTTTAATCAAATAAACAAGAATTCATTTCACAGTTCAATGGAGGGCTCCAACATCTTTTACTTAGAACCATGGAGCTGGTTAAAATTTTTTAAAAAAAGAAAAAAACAGAAAAAAAAAAAAAAAAAAGCAGGCATCCAGGACATCTGGGAATATTTTCTTTAAAAATCAGTAGGAAGTTTGCAGATATTACTTTATTTTGTTACAGTCTAAAGAAGTGTTAGTGACTTTTTATTCTTGTCTTATTATTCTGTTTCATGATGGTTTATAATAGCTAATTTATCGAATGATCTCCAAGGCATAATATAGATACTATAAATACTAACTCCTCTTTCAAGGCTAGCAAATTCATTGTTTCCAGTACTATGCTCTGATATTAATAAAGCTGTAATTGCAGAGGACAAAGGCAGGAAGAGAGAATGCGAGATTTAAAATATCCTGAGAAATAGTGGCATTTGTGGCAGCTGTTTCCACGCAGACTACAGCATCAGCAACCACTCCCATCCATCGCATCTTTTCTCACAGCATTCTGGCTTTAGAAACAGATTTTACTGGATACATGGTCAAGTAAAAAAAGGTTTCTGTGCTACCTTTAAATGATGCTCGCATGGCATGCACCTCATTGTAAACACTTTTTGCCAGATAATCACTTTTTTCACTTGGTAGCAGCCAAGGTTGAGGAGAACAAGAAGTAAAAGACCCTGCCTAACTTTTCTAAAGGGCATCCAAATTTTGTATCTACATAGTAACATTCAGTTATCAACATAGCTACGGCAACTACTTAGTGCATTACCAAGAAGCAATATTTAAGACAAGACTTTTGCATGCATAAAGACTTTTTAAAAACATTGCGCACTTTGACTAGCATGGGGTAGACAGCTTTATAGATTTAGTCAGCTTTACCAGCTTTATAGATTTAGCATCAACATGTGAATGAGCTTTCCCTTTATCTTGTTATCCATTAAGGCAATCCCAAATACAAATGCAGGTTGAGTGATGAGTGGATTAAGGGCAGCCCTGAAGCGAAGGAATTGAGAGTGTTGGTTGATACGGTGCCTGACAGGAACTGGCAATGTGCACTGACAGCCCAAA
>WBNM01039860.1:0-21065 GCA_013399055.1 Ramphastos sulfuratus
TTTTGCCATTAATATATTTATGATGATATCTTTTTATTGCCATTCACAGAAGTGGCCAGTCCAAGCTGCGTTGTTCATCTGTGTGGTCAGCAATTCTGATGCAGTTAAATAAGGATGTCTTTTGATGCAGGGGTACTTGAAGGAACAGCAAAGTCAGAGGTGATGCAAAAGCAAGGTGCTTCTCGTGTCTCATCTTCAGGTAGTACAGGCTGGCATACCCTTGGGAGCAGCTTATCAAAGAAAAGCTGTCTTATTACTTAGCCCAACTGGGACAGATAAGAACTGAGCTTCCCTGAACCTCTCTGCTGGACCTGATCCTTAGATCCTGGCAGAACCATGTGTTTGTTTACATTGCAATTCAGCAAAGGATTTAAGTCTGCCTATTCTTAAGTCTCCTGGTAGACACATGAACTTTCAGGCTTTTTTCAATGAAGAATGAAGCCTCCAATGAGTCCAAACCTTGTTGTGTCCCCATAGCAGGTGGGAGAGGTGAAAACCTGGCTCCACCTGCTCAGCTTGCTAATGGAGCAGCTGAGCTGGAATGCAGATGTTGCCAAGCTCACCTTTATTGCACAGAGGAAGCCAGGAGTGGAAGGAGGTTTGAGATTTAGAGCATATCTCTACTCCCAAGACTATGCAAATTACTTATTACTCTGGCTTTGAGCCTGTGCTTGGAGGTACAATATAGGTTAATTAAAGACACAAGAGAGTGCAGGGAAGATGCACAGATTGGATGAAGAAATAGTGGCATGGCAAAGACTGAGCAGAGGAGTCCCAGGTTGATTCCTGGAGAGAAAACTGAAGCTGCAAACCAGTTTTGTGGCTTTTGTTTGGGTTTGGTTTTGTGTGTGTTCTTGGTTTTTTGTTTTCCAGAGAGGATTCAGCACAGCATCAAAGCACTGAACAGAGGCAGTGCCAATGTGGCATGGCCACTGAGGTGTCAGGAAGTGATTGAGTCCCTGTACTCAACACTGGTGAGGCTGCACCTCAAATACTGGGTTCAGTTTTGTGTCCCTCACTCCAAGAAGGACATCGAGGTGCTGAAAAGGGTCCAGAGAAGGGTGATGAAGCTGGAAAATAGGAAAACAGGTCTTGTGAGGAGCAGCTGAGAGAAGTGAGAGTATTTAGCCTGGACTCAGGGAAGACCACCTCACTTTCAGCATCTCCTGGATAGAAGGTTGTAACAAAGTAGAAGTAGGGGTTGGTCTCTTCTCCCTAGTATCAAGTGATAGAATGAGAGGAAATGGCTTCAGGTTGCAATGGGGTTGGGATTTAGATTGCAGATCAGGAAAAAGGTCTTTATTGAAAGAGTGGTCAGGCTTTGGAACAGGCTCCCCAGGGAGCTGGAGTCACCATCCCTGGAGATGTTCAGAATACATCTAGAAATGGCACTCTGGGACACATTAGTGTCCATGGTGGTGTTGGATTGATAGTTGGACTTGATGATCTTAGAGGTCTTTTCTAACTGAAATGATTCTTTGATTCTATGATTCAGCCACATGGGAATGTTGGGACAAATCTGTGCATGCTGTTCCCAAAATCAAGTCTCCCTTTTCAGCTGTTCACAGTCCATTGGTGAGACCTGGAGGGCAAAAAGTATTGCTCCCCACAAATGATGGGACAGGTTCTCCAGTGCTTTGATGCACTGAGATCACTAAGACATGGGATGTGTTTCTAGAACACAGGCTTCAGTCACATACCTTCTGTTTCTGGGGTCAGAACAGGGACACTACATGGCTGAATTTGCAGTGATAGTGAAGAGTCAGGCAAAATGACCCAATAGCTTGCCCATGTCTTAAACACATTAGTGGTCTTTGTATGCCAGGACTGCTCTTTCTTTCTTAACCACACATTAGGTAGGGGCACAGCAAAGAAATTGATGTGAAATTGTCATTCCTGTTGCTTCTGCAAGCACTAAATCTTGCTTTGTTTTTCCTATTTTTTTTTAATAATCATCCAAGCTTCTTTACTGAAGCCATAAAAAAAAAGTTATGAAAAGCAAGAGGAAAAAGACTATTTGTAGGCAGAGGAATGTGTCTGTATATATTTGTGGACTGAGGAGCACAAGAGGGGACTTGATCCTCAATATGTTTATAGGATGCGTCACACAATGGAGACCTGAATTGAGCCCTCCAGGCACAACTGTAATGCAAATATTAATTAACATTAATGGTCTGTGGCCTTGCCTGTCAGCTGGAAGCCAGCAAAACTGTGGATGGTGGAGCAGTATTAATTTGTTGTTCAAGCTCTGAGAACAGGAAGTCTGTATGATGAGCACAGCAGCCTGGCTCCCATGTGCTTGCCCCACTTTGCTCCTGGGAAGGAAATGACAACTGGCATGGAAATGGCAACTGGGATGAAATGCTGAGGCTGTTTCAAAGAGCACTGGGGACACAGGTGAGTGACAGGTTCATTGCTGAGCTCTATGCCTGCTGTAGGCTCCTCAAGTTGTCAACTCTGGTTCATGGTACCATCCATTTCATAGAATCATAGAATGGTAAGGTTGGAAGGGACCTCAAGGATCATCTAGTTCCAACCCCCTGCCATAGGCAGAGACACCTCCCACTAGCACAGGTCACTCAAGGCCTTGTCCAGCCTGACCTTGAACATCTCCAGGGAGGGAGCAGCCACAACCTCCCTGGGCACCCTGTGCCAGTGTCTCACCATTTGATGTTCTAGGAACACAATCTGCAAAGGGTGGGTCACAACACCAGAAGCTTCTCCCTGTGCTGGGCAGCTCTCTACTAGCTGAGGTCCCTTCCAGCCCAGGCCATTCTGTGATCTTTTTCTTCCAGCCAGCCACACAGCAATCATTTGAGGGGCTCCAGATGGAGCATCTCATGTTCTTGCATGCTCCCATACTGTGGGCCCAATTCTCAACAACAGCATCTTCCCCCACTTTCTCTACTTCCTCCTCTGCCAGCACCTCCAATAAAATATTAATTACCTCTCATCCAATTAAAGGACTTGTGCATATTAATAATTCAAGGCTGCTGGACAGAGCTGGTGGCTGGCAGGCTAGGCAGTGCTGGGGTTGGGGCTTCAGTGAACTGAGAGGAGTGAAGTGCAATAAAGAAAGGGAGAAATCAATACTCCAGTAGAGGCTGTACGCAAGCAGGAGCCTCTTTATTATATCTGCAAATTGCTTTCTGTGATTGCTCCCATCATTACTTCTGTAGTTAGTTTTTAACCACTCGTCCATCACCAGGCCTGTATACATAACAAAAAAGGCCAATTGCACCAAACCAGTTAAATTCTTTTAATACCTGGCACTAGGTGAAAGCAGTAATGAGTTCATTTTGTCTCTAGCCCCTCGGAGGGTGGAAGGTTCCTCCTGCAGAAGCCAGTTTCATTGCTATCTCTAAGTTAGATCTACTGCTTTTCCTCCTGGAAATGGACCCATCAGTGATGTTTGTGGGGGTAATTTGCAGCTCTGAGAATACTTCAGTGGCAGCTCCCTGGATGTGAGAATCCCAGCAGAGCACCCCTCCCAGAAATCAGAGACCCCAGGAAGGGCTTTCAACTACCCTTCCACCTTCTTCCCCCCTCCATACCTTTCCCCAGGGTTTCCCTTATGTGCAAGCTGAGTTTGGAGGATCGGTCCGGAGGAGGGTCAGGAAGATGACTCAGAGGGCTGGAGCAGCTCTCCTATGAGGACAGATTGAGAGTTGGGGCTCTGCAGCCTGGAGAAGAGAAGGCTTCCAGGAGACCTTAGAGTAGCCTTCTAGTATCTGAAGAGGGCCTACAGGAAGGCTGGGGAGGGACTATGGACAAGGTCTTGTAATGACAGGATGAGGGGCAATGAGTTTAAACTGGTAGAGGGAAGGTTTAGACTGGATGCTAGGAGGAAGTTCTTTACAGTGAGGGTGGTGAGACACTGGCACAGGTTGCCCAGGGAAATTGTGGCTGCTCTCTGCCTGGAGGTGTTCAGGGCCAGATTGGAGGAGGCCTTGAGTGACCTGTACTAGTGGGAGGTGTCCCTGCCTATGGCAGGGGATTGGAACTAGATGATCCTTGAGGTCTCCTTCCAACCTTACCATTCTATGATTGTATGAAAATGGTTAGTGAGGTTACTCAGCAGACAGGAGAAAAGCCCAGAAGCTAGACAGCCCAAGAGTGTCTGCAGCCCAAGTGTTATCTTTGTTTTGCATTCTTATTCTTAAACATCTCAGCAAGCCTATGAGTGAAGTAGACATCACCAGTGTTTTCCTTTCATAGCCTATAATATAATTTTCTCCATTAAAGTATTCTAATTAGCCTCAAACCAGCACACTCTAGCCCCTCATAGAGTGGAACCTTCCTCCTGCAGAAGCCAGTTTCATTGCTATCTCTAAGTTAGAATAGATCTACTGCTTTTCCTGCTGGAAATGGACCCACCAGTGATGTTTGTGGGGGCAATTTGCAGCTCTGAGAACTTCAAAGGCAGCTCCCTAGGTGTGAGAATCCCAGCAGAGCAGTCATAGGAAGGATGACTGCAGTGCCGTTGCAGGATCAACCTTTTCCTAGTTCAAGGAAGAAAGGAAACAGAACTGGAAACCTCTCCTGAGGTTTGAGCTGAGTTGACCTTAGGGAAAATGTTGACAAAGCAGTGTGGGATGAAGGCCATGGAAGGTGTGCATGTTAGAGGGGATATAATCTCCTACAGAGCAGGTCTGAAATGTGAAGAAAGTGTAATGGTAGATTTTGATATGTGAACATAGTCATAGGGAGCAAATCTAGACTGCTAAATGACCAACCTCCTTGTCTCAGAAGAAGATGCACAAAGAATAAAGACTAGAAGAGAAATCCAGAGAAAGTCAAAGGAGGAATAAGATTCACCTTTTTCTTCCCCCAGTGATTTCAGCCCCTTGAAAGTACTCAGCAAGCCTTTCAAGAAGGGTATGTGTAGGTGGGAGTCACACCAAGTGTGGTGAAAGGTGTTCTTCAAACACTGGGTAATGGTTTACTGCCAGTAAAAAACCCAGTAAAATGGTGTAGACTCCACTGAACAGGAAATCAGCTTAAATCAAACAGCTGTGTCCTCAGAAGCCTTCTGTCTCTGGAATGGTGTCTCTTCAGTGGGGGGTCATAGCCTCCATTTATAAGCTTGGGGCCTATGAAGAGGAGGTCAGAAATTCTAGAAGCTGGAGAACTCTTTTTGTGGACTTGCACATTGGGAGCATTTTGCTTTACACTGTTTGATGGAAACCATGAAAAAAGCTTGCTGCTAATGTGTAGTGCAGCTGTTGGGGTATGGAGGGTATGGAGCTGCTGTTGTAAGAAATCACAATTCTGCACAGCAGCCACTTCAGTAAGACTCCAGACAGGGACTTTCCACTGTGCTGCAAGTGTGTAATAGAGTCACAGAATCAACCAGGTTGGAAGAGACCTCCAAACTCACCCAGCCCTAGCCAATCAACCAGACCATGGCACTAAGTGCCCCAGCCAGGCTTTTCTTCAACATCTCCAGGAACAGTGACTCCACCACCTCCCTGGGCAGTCCATTCCAATGCCAATCACTCTGTCAAGAACTTCCTCTTAACATCCAGCCTAGACCTGCCCTGGCACAACTTGAGACTGTGTCCCCTTGTTCTGTTGCTGGTTGCCTGGAAGAAGAACCCAACCCTACCTGGCTACAACCTCCCTGCAGGTAGCTGCAGAGAGCAATGAGGTCTGCCCTGAGCCGCCTCTTCTGCAGGCTGCACACCCCCAGCTCNCTCAGGATATAAAAGTCCAGAAGCAAAAATTTTGGGCAAACTCATCAAAATCCTTTTAGCCTCTGTTGATAAAACTCTGCTCCTGCATGGGAGTGGAGTGTGACTGAAGCACAGACTTTAAAATATGCAAGAACTTAGAAAGAACAATTACTCTCTTCTCAATTCCAGTGATTTGAGAACCCTGAGGAGAATGTGGAGCTTGGTCTTCATGGCCCATTCAGTCTTTGGTCTCTCAGCTGCAATTTCCAATTACTGTGAATTTGATTGTGGTTTCTGTGGTGTGGAGGATAATGATTCTTTATACCCAGACGATCTGGCACTGCAATTTGGTGGATCTTTCCCAGGGGACAGTAGCTAATTTGAGACTGCCACCACCATGTTACCCTTATATCAGTGTTTTGCTCAGACCCAGCTCCTGGTTAACCTGGTTCTGAAGCAGTTCTAGCTAACGTCCTTTCCCCTGTCATTTTTTTTTATTTCCAGACTCCAAAATGACATCCTAATTCCTGGTTTCCTATACTGAATGTGCACCAAATGTGTCAGGTACCACTGGCATAATGCCACAAAAACTATGAATGGGCACAAAAGCAAGCAGGAGAGTTAGTGGAAAGGCCAAAGCCCTTGAAATGATGAGAGGCATTTAGTGGAGAGCTGTGATTTTGGAGTACAATGACACAGGACACAGTTCTGGTTGGCTGAGGTGGTTTTCCCTGGTCCAGCTCACTGCATGAATGGTTCACTAATCAGCTGCTGAACGTGCTTCAGGGAAATGATAATCAATGGTGGTTTATTTTAAGATCTCAGGAGGTTTCTGCATGATCATTTAAGCACCACTGGCAATGCACTGTGACCTGCATTTCAGTCACCAATAAACCATGCAATGCTCCAGACTTGGGACAGAGAGGATGGAAAGTTGCCCAGCAGAGGAAGACCTGGAGGTGTTGATTGACAGTTGACTAAACATTAGCCTGTGTGTGCCCAGGTGGCCAAGAAGGCCACCAGCATCCTGGCCTGGATCAGCAATAGTGTAACAGACAGGACCAGGGAAGTGATCATGCCCTTGTACTCAGCACTGGTGGGGCCATACCTCAAATACTGCGTTCAGTTTTGGGCCCCTCACTGCAAGATAGACATTGAGGTGTTGGAGCAGGTCCAGAGAAGGGTCTGGAGAACAGGTCTGGTGAGGAGCAGCTGAGGGACCTGGGGCTGTTCAGTCTGTAAGAAAGGAGGCTGAAGGGAGACCTCATTGATGTCTACAACTCCCCAAAAGGAGGTTGCAGTGAGGTGGGGTTAGTTCCTTCTTCCTTTACAAGTGAACAGTGGCCTCAAGTTTNCAGGACTCCAGGTGGGGTCTGAGGAGAGCAGAGCAAAGGGGCAGAATCCCCTCCCTTGCCCTGCTGCCCACACTGCTCTTGATGCATCTCACCATCCATTCATGAGTGGACAAGCTGGATCAATGAGCCTTCAGCTCTGCTGTGCCAGCCTCCTGGCATTGCCACTGCAGTCACTTCCCTTCCTTTCATGGGCACCAGCTCCCCAGGGACAGGTGGAACAAGAACACAGAGAGTCTGGCACATGTCTCACTGCTGCAATACAGCCAGCTTGCCACAGCCTAATTTTTCACACCACTTTCTTCTTTAGGAAGAAAAGCAAAACTGTGGACATTTATTCCAGGTTTTAGCAGTATCTCAGCTTGTCCACTGTGTCCACACAGATCAATTCCAGAGAATAAAACCAACATGAACTTGTAACATTGCTGTGCTTTTCAATAGCTAGAACAAAACCAGCAGAAAACATCTTAGCAGAAAGCTAAGTTTCTGTGGGCTAGGATTTTTTTATTTTATTTTTTCTTTTGGTGGTGGGGTTTTGTTTGGTGGTTGTTGTTTTTTTTTTTTTTTATTGATATTTTTATGTGGGAGACATTGATCATAGTTCAGCTCTGGAGTTGAGGTCTTAGGAAAAAAAAAAAAAAACAAAACAGAAAACAAGCAAACAAAAAACCCCAAGCTTTTAGCTTTCAATGAAAAGGTGGTGAGATGGGCACAGATGACACCCCACTTCCAAACACTTCTCTGCAAATCCAGTTCTCTTGCAGTATTGTTTTGTACAATATGACTTTCCACCTGATTTCTCACTGCTGTTTGCTTTATGTGTCAGCTAATACAGAAGCCTGTTCTTTTTTATCTTTGTTTTTTAGCTTCCCCCTCCCTGCTTAGTCCTAAACTGCAGCACGTGCCTTGTGCTCTCAGCTGCCTGTGATCTGCTGGGAGCCCAGGAGCTTAGCTTTAACAGGCTGTGTAAATATTGTCTCAAAATTACAAATATTCAGAATGGCAGTAATATATGGGGCTTTTGGTAAAGCATCTTGTTTTATGGGCTTAACTCCAGGCTGGGAGATGCAGGGAGATGTTGATGTGTTATTTGTACAAGGGACACACACTCACGTGTACACAAAAGCCCAACGTTGTACAAATAGCAGTTTGGGCCATAAATATCATGGCAAAATTGCTCCCAGATCAAAACAAGCCCCAAAAGAGACATGATCCAAATTAAGTCAGACTACATCACTTTTGGGGCACACGCATCCTTTTTTTTACCTCTTTCTTTCTTTTTTTCTTTTCATTTTTTTTTTTTTTTTAATTCAACCTCTGAAAGTGGGTGGAAAACCCTGGTGCTGAGAAGCCTGTTCTGAATCAACACATTTAGAAACAAAATGTACCTTTGTATCTAAAAATCTGAGTGTCATGAATATTTAACGTGGGGAGGAAAGAATGATTTTGTCAGTGTGTAGAGCAGTCCCAGAGAGGCTCAGATTCTGCCTGGTTTCTATTAGCTTTGCTGCTCTGTAAACAGACTGAGTCATTTGCTGCAGGAGAGGTGTGTGAGCACAGGGAGAGAAGGAAATCTGGGTAAAAAGCAAAAAAAAAAAACCAAAAACCAAACCCACCTCACTGCCATGAGAACAGGGGGGAAAGGAGGTGCTGTGTAAAGTGCTGCCCCCTTCCTCATTTCTTGTGATGTGTAGCTGGGTCTGGGCAGCTAAGCTGACCTACAGCTCACAGCCCAACAGTGTCATGAATCTGAAAGGTCTCTTGTGCTGCTAAATAAAATAGGAAGGGTGTCTGTGCATTCTGGCCAATCTCCCATAGAGCAAAATAGAACCAGAGCTACACTGGTGAATGAAAAAGAAAAGCCAACTTTCCTATCTGCTCATCCCCAGCTGTTTGAAACCAAACCTGTTCCCATATGAAAGATCTTATGGCTGTTGGGATGTGGTAGGTTTCCCACAGATTTTCTGAGCCATGTGCACATCATAGAAGCATAGAATGGTTTAGGTTGGAGAGGACCTCAAAGCTCAACCAGTTCCAACCTCCCATCTCAGGCAGGGACACCTCCCACTAGAACAGGTCACTCAAGGCCTCCTCCAACCTGGCCCTGAACACCTCCAGGGAGGGAGCAGCCACAACCTCCCTGGGCAACCTGTGCCAGTGTCTCACCACCCTCACTGCAAACAACTTCCTCCTAACATTCAGTTTCAATCTCTCCTCTGCCAGTTTAAACCCATCACTCCTCATCCTGTCATTACAAGCCCTTGTCAATAGTCCCTCCCCAGCCTTCCTGCAGGCCCCCTTTCAGATCCCGGAAGGCCACTCCAAGGTCTCCTGGAAGCCTTCTCTTCTCCAGGCTGCAGAGCCCCAACTCTCTCAGCCTGTCCTCATAGGAGAGCTGCTGCAGCCCTCTGAGCATCTTCATGGCCTCCTCTGGACCCACTCCAACAGTTTCATGTCGTTCTGGTACTGGGGGCTCCAGAACTGTACACAGTATTCACTCAAGGCTCTAAGCAACACACTTAATGAAAGGTAAGAGCTGGCTGTGCTCTGGCACAGCAGAGACAGTCCAGAGGATCCAGTTTGGTGATCCTGGTACAGGGAGGCCTCTGGACTCAGGCAACTATATCTGCACATACTCAAGTTGAAGGCAAAACCTTTGAAGTTAAGCATATCTCAAGGTTTGTGTATCAGGGCTCCAGCAACTTCAGCTTACTGCTCACCATTGCTTTTTCTCTGTTTTACTGGGGTCACTTTACATCTCATATTCCTTAATCCAGTCTTTGGACTGCAGCTGACCTGGGGAGGTGCCAAACTATACCTACCTTTGGCTCATGAGCTAGGAGTGGGATAAGCTCTGGGAGCCCAAAGAAAGGGAGAGCAGCAGGGAAAAGGAGAGGGCTGCAGTCTTCCCTTCCCCTCTCTGCATGAGCATATCCCTGTCATGGGGAGGGGCAGCATGGGCTTGGTAAAACTGTGTTTGGTAGCATTTGACCCTTCCCATCATTCCACCACTGCAGTTTTCTTATAAGAAAGGGCATAGGGTTCTTGTAATCTATGTGGACCAGCCTTGCTGTTTTGCAAATGGAGCTGGTTTGGTATCAGCAAGCAGCTGAGATTTTTATCTTTCCCTTCCTAAGTTGCTTTTTTCCCCTCCTGCCTTCACCATGCAGGTGCTTGGTACAGCCATGAGTCAGAGCCTTTGAGATGGGCTGCTTGTACCAGGCTGCCATCCAGAGGGGAAAGACACAGTGCTGGGAGTGCCAGGTACTTACTGGATGTGAAGATGTACAAAAGGAATAGCTCTGGTCAAGAAATCAGAGCAGGGCTTTGCATCTAGGACAAGGAGGGGTTTGGAAAAGGGTCAGGTGTTTAAAGTCATTTTCAAGATCCTGACATCTTGAACCAAACCTTTGCTACAGACTCATTCCTGATGAAATTCCAGATCATAAGCAGCAGCAGCATTTGCAAATGAAAGTAAGGAATAACAATTTCTGTACATGACTCTTGTCAGTGGACTTCACCCTCTGAATCTTTGCAGCTCTGCTCAGCCTGAGTGCCACAAGCTTAAGTCTTTTCATCTGCAGGACTCCAGACCTACCCCCAAACTGTGTCACTCAAGGCTTTTTGGGGCACAGATGGCTGAAACTGCAAACAGCACATAAAGCAGCTCTTAGTTTGGAGCTAGACCTGTCTGCAGGTACACTTGATATCCAAATTCTCAGACCTTGTTACTCAATTGCTATCAGCAAGTAAGTTGAATACATCCCTTCAGGACAGTCACACCTGTAGGATCATCGCCTATTCACTTTTCCCCACCCTTGGGTCATGTGTATGTAAACAGATACAGAACTAAACACACCTGTGCAGACATTTAAGACATTTTCAGTGGCTATAGATAAATAAATACCTGCTGCTACACCTGTTGATTAGAGATACAGAGACTGTGTGCTGCCAACCCTATACATTTTTGCTAGGTCTTCCTTTTGCAGTCATCAGTAACAGTTCTGGTGCCGAAGGTGAGCAAAGTGCCTTGTTAAACTAATAATTGCACAGGAACCAAATCCTTTCTAATAAAACCTCTGAAAACCTTTATATAATTTCCCCTATAAGGCCAGTTTTCCTAGGAGACCTATAATTATTGAGAGTGGAAAGAAAGGAGCATAACTAGCTTCTCTTACCAGCTGCCCAACAGACACTAAAGTGGGGCTGCACTGAGAAGGTGGCCCCTGTGGAGTCCCTTGATTGAGTCACAAAGCTATAGGTTTGTGCTGTCCATCTCCCAGCAGGGTTTATAATTAAAGCTGCATTGCTGTTTATGTTCCAGCAACACCTGTAAGACACACTGCATGAGGAGCTGTGCAAACAGAGGGATGGCAGGCTTGATGCAAAGGATTTACAGTCGTAATAGATAAAGTGTGATGGGAGAGGTGGCTGTGGAGGGGGCTAAGGAGGAAAAAAGGGCAGCAAGCCTTTCAAGGTTGTGTGCTCACAGAAAAGAGAAGTCAGGGCTCTGTCAAGCAGCTGTCACTCTGCCAGGCATTCTGCCTCTCAAATTTGGTCTGCAAGGAAACATACATGTGGTTTGGCCTAGGCACATCCATGTTATATATGTGCCTGTGCTCACACTACAGGGCAGAAGTGATGCTTCTTCACTGCAGCTCAGGGTCTTGGTATCCCACTGGGTCCCATCTAACTGCAGGAATCCTCTAAATGATGCATATTTAGAATGGACTCTGCTACTGGAAACTCCTATGCACCAAGGGCAGCTCTCAGACTGGTCTCCCTGCAGGGCTGCAGAAGGGAGCTCCACTCCATGCTGCTCTACATGGTGATTGCACCCAGTCAATGTCTGGCTTCTGGCCAGCAAGTCAGAGGTAAATGTGGAAGGTCTTCATCTTTGTCTCATGCAAGGAAAGGACAGCAGTAGAGGATGTCAGCAGTGCACTCTTGTGCCCAAGAAGTCAAAGAGCATCCCGGCCTGTATCACGAATAGTGTGGGCAGCAGCAGTAGGGAAGTGATCATGCCCCTGTTCTGGGCACTGATGAGGCCACACCTTCAATACTGGGCTCAGTTTTGGGCCCCTCACTACAAGAAGGATGTTAAGATGCTGGAGGAGGTCTGGAGAAGGGCAAAGAAGCTGGCAAAGGGTCTAGAGGGCAAGTCTTATGAAGGGCTGCTGAAGAAACTGGGGTTGTTTAGCCTGGAGGAGAGAAGGCTAAAGGGAGACCTTCTCACTCCCTGAAAGGAGGTCAGGGTGAGGTGGGAGTCAGTCTCTTCTCCCTAATGACTACCAATTGGATGAGAGGAAATGGCCTCAAGCTGCACCCGGGGCAGGTTCATGTTTGATATTAGGATCTTAAAGATCTTTCCCAACCAAAACAATTCTATGATTCTATGTTGAATGCAGACTGGTATCAAGAGGAGGAAACAACATGCTGATAGTAACAGGTGGACATCTTGTACAGCAAATCCCACTGATGTGGGTGCAGTGAGGGTCACTCCCAGCCAGAGCAGCCAGGGAAGCATACCAGAGCCTCCTTCACTGGAGCATGCTGCCTGCGCACTGTGAGTAAAGGCTGATCACCCTGTGAATGAGGCACTGTCTTCTCTGGAGAGGCCATTGTTGCCATGAGGCTGCAGTGCCATCCATCCTGGGCAGCATTAGCAATACAGGGAAGAAAGGCAGGAAACAAGGAAGTTAGTAAGTGGTGGGCTGTGTTTGGTTAAACAGTGTCTTCAGCCTTCAAAACTAATGCATATGGAAGGGGGTGTTATGTAGGGACACTCAGGCTTCCTTCCTCGAGTTAATTAACCTCCCTCACCTCCGTGCTGTTATAGACACAAGCAGTTCCACCGCATATGTCAAGGGCGTAATTAGCACAGGCTGAGCAAACCACACACGCAGAAGGGAAACGTGTCTGCAAGATGGACAGCAGTGAAAGGCAGGCATCTGCAGGGACAGGGAGCCACAGCACAGCTGACCGACTATGGCAGGAGCAAATCTCACCTGCTGGAGGGGAAGGTAAGGGCTGCCCCTTTTCCATTCCCTCCATCTGCTGTCTGCGGTTGCAGGGTGTGGATGGGAGAGTTCTTCAACTAAAGGAGAGCAGAATCATTCTCTTGGGACTTGACAATAGGTAAGAGCAGCTTAGTGATGGAGGGAAGTCTTCAGTTTGCATTGATTGCACCCAGTGGACTCAGGCCTCCTAACCTTCAGCTTTTTGGTGCTCAGAGGGCAGAACCTTTCTCCCTCATTCAGTTACGATGACAGATCCTCAGGTGATCCTTCTTCATCAGGCAGAAAGAAGTCTCCAGTCTCCACTGTCTCAGCCATCTCTGCACCTCTGCCCAGCCCTGAGCTCCCAACACCTCTTCAGCCTGTACTCCAGGTTCCATGTCACCTCAGTAACACAGGTTCCATCTTCTGTCACTGTTGGCATGAAAATGAACCTCCTTGGCAGGAAAGCTGAGGTGGAGACCAAGAGTGTTTCACTGACAGAGGGAAACTGCATTGCCTAAGGGCAGGTCTGCAAGGATCCCTCTGAAGGTGTTCACATTGTTCATTTCATGGAGCCATTGTCCCTCATTCCTCGGTCTCACGGGCTCCTTCCATGCCTGCTGATCAACTTCATCCATGCTCATTCCTCTTCTTCCTTCCACTCCATCTATTAGATTCTCCTGCAACATCTCACCTGTCACATAGATTACAAGGAGCCTGGGACAATCCTGTACCATGATGATCCCCAGTGCTACTGCCATGCAGATCCCTGAGAATGGAGAGCATCAGAGGAACAAACCAGAGACCAATGATTCCCTATAAGGCCTCAGCTCTTCTGCCCCTCACAGCTTCCAACATTGTCTCCTTCCTGTCTCCCCAAAATTACAAAACATACATGCAAAGCACTCCCAGTTTGTAAATGTTGCTGGTTTAGAGGAACACAGTCCTTGTCCCAGCTGCAGGTACTAAATCATCCCTCTCCCCTGGACGAGTGCTGAAGAAGTAAAGCCAGTGATGAATGGGGCTGTCCATATTTACACTGGGAGCAGAACAGCTGTGTGAATCTCACTGTGCAATGAGCAGGCTCTGCAAACTCGGCATCCCCCTTGCTGCCTCCCCCACTGCTTGGTGGCAGTGATGGATTGTCCACTTGTTCAGAGTACTGCCCAGCAGCATGTGTGACTCTCAGCATCTCCTGGAAATGAGGAGGGGGGAATCTAAGCCTTGAGTCATCCAAGTTGTGTTTCTTTGGTGACTCTCATTTTCTGTGATGACTTTGCAAACAAGCAGGTCACAGAAATAAAAGAGGAGTGTTGGTGAATTGGAAGTGAGAGACGGGGAGAAGAAAGGGTGGCCTGGCTGTTTCTTGCAAGGAACTGCATCCAAGATGATGAGCACTTATAGAATCATAGAATCATAGAATGGTAAGATTGGAAGGGACCTCAAAGATNCACTTGTAGTACTTCTCCTCCTTCAGACAAAAGTTCAAGGTAAATATTGATGTCACTGTGCTCTGTGTAGTCAGGAAGTAACTCCCTGCAGAGAGCTCTTGGACTGTGGGGTTTAAGTTGAGCTTGAAATGTTGGCAAGACTTAGGTATTGTATGGACACCCAACACAAGCTTTCCTCATTGTTAATGCCTGCCTTCATCTACAGTGTTGGCTGCTGGCTGCTGTCTTCACTTGCTGGCCCACTACCAGCCCTAGGTAGAAGGAAATATTTTGTTCTTCAGCCAGATCTCTCTGCAGTCCTACCACTGAGCTTCACTCCTTCCAAGCACATTTCCATTCTTACAGATGTACAGATCTTCCTCATAACCTGTATCCCTGCAACCCAACAGGAAAGTGACCATGATCTCCCAGGAGCTTCAATGCAATTAGCACTGCTCATCAGAATGCTTTACTCTCACCAAATCACTATATTCTGAGGGGAAAAACATGAGGGTCTCAAATAATTTAGAACATTTCTGACAGGCAGGAGCAATAGAATTATGGAGACAGGAAGAAGCTGTGGGGTTGCCTACATCTCACATAGCTTTTACGTGAAACAAGAGGCTAAAGAATGAAAGATGCTGAGATGTGGCTCTGATACCTTCACCCAGCTCTTTACATAGAAAGATTTAAGCTACAGCCTTAGGATGGGTGACTCCATTGCACAGAGTCCTGACAGTGTGTCTGAAGAAAGACACTTGACATTGTGATCTAGAGACATGACACTATACTTGCTCTGGATGAAGAGGAGAAGAGGAATAATTACTGGTTCCATTTGTGCAGACTACTCCTGTAGCAGATCAGAGGAAGCAGGAAGGACATGGAAGTGTTGGAGCGGGTCCAGAGGAGGCCACGAAGATGATCAGAAGGCTGCAGCAGCTCTGCTATGAGGACAGGCTGAGAGGGTTGGGGCTCTGCAGCCTGGAGAAGAGAAGGCTTCCAGGAGACCTTAGAGTAGCCTTCCAGGATCTGAAGGGGGCTACAGGAAGGCTGGGGAGGGACTATTGACAAGGTCTTGTAATGACAGGACAAGGGGCAATGGGTTTGAACTGGCAGAGGAGAGATTTAGACTGGATGTTAGGAGGAAGTTGTTTGCAGTGAGGGTGGTGAGACACTGGCACAGGTTGCCCAGGGAGGTTGTGGCTGCTCCCTCCCTGGAGGTGTTCAAGGCCAGGTTGGATGAGGCCTTGAGTGACCTGTGCTAGTGGGAGGTGTCCCTGCCTATAGCAGGGGGTTGGAACTAGATGATCCTTGAGGTCCCTTCCAACCTTACCATTCTATGATTCTAAGAGTCACCTCAAGATCTTGAGCTTGGGAAAGGTTTAACCCACAGCTACCACCCACACTCAGTCATTTTGATCCACCCCAGGACAAAGATGAGGGGCTCTTAGGTCCAAAAGATGTCTCCTCTCTACCACTGTGGGCTGGGTAATTGCTGAAAGGGGGGAAAAAAAAAAAAGCTGCAAACAGAAAATGGCATTTTCAATCTGCTGGAGTGCCTGTGGAGGGGGAGTAAAGGTAGATTCAGGAATGGCAGTGAGAAGAATGTCAGGGAGCTGGGAACTGTGCCTTGCCTTATTCCTATGCTGCTCCACTCCACACTCAGATAAAGTGGTCCCTTCTCTCCAGCCTTCTCCTTTCTAGTCACACACTCAGTTGGTTAATTCTCTCCTCGTCGTGATCAGAGATTAGATAGAGCCTGGATTTATAGCTAGTGAAAATAAAAAGAGCTGCTCCTATCAAGGATTCAAATGATTAAATATCCCACCATAGAAATACTTTTAACTTCACTTACAGTACAATTTCACTTACACGCCGATGCAGTTGACAGCACTAACAAAAGCTGCTTGAGTAATATGGGGCCTGAAGAGAGAGAGAGAAAGAAGCTGGAGGAGAGAATGAGAACAAGGGATAGGGCCAGAAATGGAGACAGAAAGAGAGGAATGGGATTAGATAGCAAGATGCAAAGAGAGGAAAGGAAAGGCAGGGAAAGGGAAGGAGAAGGCTGGCACTCCCTCCCTGCAGCATTAAAAGTACAAGAGCTAAACCAATTAAACAATGAAAGGAAAGTGAAGGATTAAATGAAGGGTTATGTAAAACAGCTCCTCTAATCCAGCTCATTTACTGCTCTTTATTCTCCATTTCCCTCTCATGCTGATCCTCAGATTCAACAATGCCAGATCCAATGCCTGCACCTCACCCATGCAGGGTCCTGCTGGCACTATGACATGCCCTACTCATTTCTCCTCCACCCCAACCCCTGCTTGATGCCAGCTGGAGTAGGGGACAGCAGTAGTGGGTGATCACAGCCCTGGTCAGGGGATGCTCCTGAGCAGATGAATGAGCCTATACTGAGCTTGGGGGCACCCATGGTTATGCTGCTCTTGTGTTCCAGCCAAACTTCCTTAAGGACAGCCTCCAAGGAATGGGACTGTCCTCTAGATCATCACCAGGAGGTCAGAGGAGAGGCTGTTCCTCCCAGCAGAGCCTCATGTTGGACAAAGCCTCTGGGCTGCAGGGGTGCTCCAAAAGATGAAGAACAATTTTTAGGGCATTTTCTGTTCCTGCCCTCTCTGTGACTCCTCTTTTCTTTCCTTTTCACAGATGTACAGACACAGGAAGCATGGGATTCAGAATAACACAGCCCTAAGTGTGCACAGGAGGGTTGCACACATCACCTAATGCACATCATACCCAGGGGTTTGGACTGGCTCCCCCAAACCTGCTATGTGGGTCAGGCTGTTGTGAAGGAACTGGGCAGTCATGGAGAAACTGACTGGTAGCTATAACAGAACAAACAGATTGAGAGCTTACATCACTCACTCCCCTTCTTCTTTCCCCCTCTTTCTCCATGGCCCTGATGTCCAAAAATGATTGTTTCTTTTCTGGTTACTTCTTACAGTTTTGATCTCAGCCTCAGGGAGAGCAAAGGGACAGCAGAGCAAGTCATCTGGGGAAGGACTTGAGCACTGAGGGGAAGCATGGAGGAGGTTATCGCTGCCTGGTCACTGTCTGCAGGGATGCTGTGCTATTTGGAAATGACTTTTTTTCCCCTTCAGCACTCCAGAGCTACAGATGATTTGAATTCACCCTCTCCTTCCCTTTCAAGAGACAGAAAGGCCCCAGTCGCACTTGAAATGAGACAGATGCTTATGGAATTGTGGGTTTAAAAGCATTTTTCAGTTGAGTTCTTTCCTTTTCTACACAGAGCAGTCCAATGTGAGCTGACTAATAAATGCATTATCTTTTTTTTTTTTTTTTTCCCCTTTCCTAGGAGGGTTTGATATGGCAGCTCCATAGATCAGCTTGGTCTCCGGGGATATTTCTGCCCTAAACAAAATGGAAATTGTCTGCCCCCTCACAAGCCCTCAGTGACTCATACAATAAAGAGAACCCATAAATATTTGGGTAATTACAGCCCATTCACCTAAATTCCATAAGAGGCAGAGCACATTCTCACTTGGTGTCCTTAAACAGCTGTTGTGTGTTGGTGCTTGCTGCCTGTGTGCTGCCGTGGGTACACAAATCCCTCTTAATGGTCTTCTCCCAGGTAACATCCACTCAACTCTTCCTAAGGATTAGAAAAGCTTGGGAACAACTCATAGCAAAGGTCTGAAAAGCTGTGCAGTGAATAGCAACTAGAACATGGGCTTAAGGAAAAAAACTTCACTTTGAAGGTGATGGAGCCCTGGAGCAAGCTGCTCGGAGAGGTTGTGCAGTTTCCTTCTCTGGAGAGATTCCAAAACCAGCTGGACATTGTGACCCTGATCTAGGTGTCCCTGTTCTAGCAGGGAAGTTGGACTAGATGATCTCCAGAGGTCCCTTCCAAGCCCCACCATAGGGGGTTCTGTGTGGTTTCATAAATCAGGCAGTGAACTGCTTGGCACACAGCACACTGAGCCAGTGCCTTTTGCCCAGTGCCTCGTCGTGGGTCATTGAGAGCCACACTGCAGCCACCTCCTCAGCATGAAGATCAGAGGAGCTCTGCACCTGGAGCAAACATTTGCTGAAGTCTGCTGCAGCCAGGCTCTCCAGAGCAGTGACAGTAGCAGAGATTAATGCATTTTATAATGTTATCATTACTGTGGTGGTGTTAATATTTTACTGCTTGTTGTCACCACTCTGTGAGGTAGATCCAGGCATACATAGATCTGATCTGGGTGGTCCACAGTCTTTTGTAGCTTCCCTGGAACAGTTACACCAGGCTTATGTTACAGCTATTTAATGCTGCATTAAAATTACTGGAAAGGTGAAAGTGGAGAATGTATATTAAAAAGAGTGATTCAGTGAGGGTCCGGGCTAGGTTTTTTTCCTTCCCTCCCCAGTTCATCAGCTCAGGGTGAATTACAGGGTGTGCAAGAGCACATTTAAAAACCCTTCCTTGAAATTAGCAGGTCTGGCTGAACACTCCAGCAGTCTGCCTTTTCTCAGTGCTCTTTGCTGACCTCTTGCAGCACAGCTGATGGTCACACTGACAGGAGGGCCACAGGTTTCCTTTGGCCCAACCCAAGGCAGTCAAGTAGACATGAGGTGGATTTGCATAAAGTGTCTTTCTTTCTGGACTTTCTGACACTCCTCCAAAGAGCACCTCCACTGTGAGAGGGAATGGGCATCCTTGGCTTGCCCAGACCCCAGGAACTGGCTGAGCAGAGAAGTCACACAGCTCCTGCTACAGGGAGAGATGGACAGCTTTACAGAAATATCTTTGTCTGGTCTGCAGAGGGGAGCTCTCCAAGGAGCTGGTGACTGGCAACCCTAGCATGGGAATGAAAAGTTGTGAAGCTAGAGGAAACCCTCAAGGGCAGCTCTGCTGCCTCCAGAGGAGGTCTGAGCAACCCTGGAGCCCGGTATCAGACCTTGTCAGTAACAAACTTTTTTCTTACAACCTGCTGCTTTATCAAATGCTTTGCTTTATCTCTTTTTCACCCCACGCACCCCCTCTCTTTTCCTCTTGCTACCTAAAATGTCTTTCTTCCCCTGCTATGGATGCCTGTGCTTCTCATCAGCACTCTCCTTGTCTAATTGCCTCATTGTGAGCTTCTCCCTGAACCTGTCAGACGCAAGCTCGCACCTCTTGCCTTACTTGTCACAAGAAAAATTGTTCTTTTAAATGTGTCTGGGAGAGGCACAAGGACACAGAAGACTCCAGGGAGAGAGAGGGATGGAGGACTGACTGACTGCAGTTGCTCATTACAACTTAACCAACTTACCTGGGGATAGACAAATACAGCAAACAGAAAATCCTCTGCCTCAATGACATCGCTGTCCAAAATACGTTGGCACTGAAAAGTCCCTGTGGAGGTTCTCCCTGCTGTGATTATAGCAGAGGATGGGTTAACTACTTGGTGAACTAAACCATCCACGGCAGAAGGGATTATTTTGCACATCAGAAGAACATTTGAGAACTTTACATACTAATATTCCATTAATGCTTCATATATATGTAGCACAGGAACCTGCTTCCTGACCTGTTCACCTGTTCAGGCATGTTAGCAGAGAACAAAAGTTGGATGTTTTTGCTGTACTGGTGTTGCAGCCAGGTAGGAAATGTCTGTCCTGTTGCACCTCCCACAGTCAAATCCTCTCTTATCCACCTAAATTAGATTATTTGTGAAGCACATTGATGTTCACCCCTGATGATAGCAAAGGAGTCTTTCAGGCCAAGGTATTTGTGGTTGTCATCTTATCTCCTGATAAGAAGATAACAGTGTTCTTCCAGCTCCTGACACATTAGCTTTAGTGCTGGTAGATTTGCCTATCAAAGGTTGGCAGAAAGACAGAGCAGGGTTAGATGTTTGTGTAGCTCAGCTTATCATTTCCTTAGTAAGATAAATGATGACCTTGAGTTTACCTCCACCCACTTCCTCTCAGACTAAGCAGGTGACAAGGGTGATGTCAGAGCTCCAGGTCTTGCCTAAAGTTGGAGAGCTCCAACTCCATGGCAGTTCTATTAGATATGATTATATTGGTAACATATTGGTCCTGTCCTTCACGTTTTGTCCAGATCCTCTCTGTGGCACAGGGCAAGCCACTTCAGACCAGGGTTCACAGAATCACAGAATGGTCTGGGTTGGAAGAGACCTCCAAAGGTCATCCAGTCCAACCCCCTCTGCACTCAGTAGGGATGTCCTCAAGTAGATCAGGTTGCCCAGAGCCCTGTAGAGCCTCACCTTGAATATCTCCAGGGATGGGGTCTCAACCACCTCTCTGGGCAACCCGTTTCAGTGTTCCATTCCCCTCATGGTGCAGAACTTGGTCCTAACATCCAATCTCAATCTGCTCTAGTTTGAAGCCATAGCCCTCATCCTGTCACAGGCCCTTGTCAACAGTCTCTCTGCAGCCTTCTTGCAAGCTCCATTCAGGTACTGGAGGGTTCCTATCAGGTCTCCCCATAGCCTCCTCTGGACCTGCTCCATCAGGTCCATGTCCTTCCTGTGTTGAGGGCCCCAGAGCTGGATGCAGTAGTCCAGGTGAAGTCTCACCAGTGCAAAGTGGCAGAAACTGTCATAGGATCTTTAGCTACAGACACACTGAAGTGTCTGATATTGA
>WBNM01039860.1:28636-61620 GCA_013399055.1 Ramphastos sulfuratus
TTTTCTTTTTTTTTCTTTTTTTTTCCCCAGTTTGACTTTTAGCTTAAGTCAGAAATATTTCAGGTCTTTAGAGCCATAATTAGACATATTGTCCTTAACCAAATGCCAGATAATTTGTACGCACTCGAAGTAAATCTTTTGTGCTGGAAAGGTAGGCAAATATTGAAATATGTAATGAAAAGGAAAGGAGGCATTAATAATAATAATAATAATAATAAAAAAAATACAAACCCACACAACTATTTTAAATCTTTTCAATTACTTTCTCTTCTCCCTCTCATTAGTAAATATTTTAGTTATTCGTGCATGGAAGAAATCCTCGTTTCAGGGTCTCTGTGTGTCTTTCTCCCTCATTTTCTTGAAGATGATCAGAGGGTTGGAGCACTTCCACTATGGGGATAGGCTGAGAGAGTTGGGGCTGTTCAGCCTGGAGACAAAAAGGCTCTGGGAAGACCTTAGAGTAGCCTTCCAGTACTTGAAGGGGGCTACAAGAAAGCTGGAGAGGGCTTTCGTACCAGGGTTTGTAGAGACAGGATAGCAAGAAATGGATTTAAGCTGGAGAAGGGTAGATTTAGACTGGAGACTAGAAAGAAATTCTTGACAGTGAGGATGGCAAGACACTGGAACAGGTTGCCATGGAGGTTGTGGATGTCCCCTCCTTGGAGGTGTTCAAGGCCAGGTTGGATAAGGCTTTGAGCAACCTGCTCTAGTGGAAGGTGTCCTGCCCATGATAGGGGGCTTGGAACTAGATGACCTTTAAGGTCCCATCCAACCCAAACCACTCTGTGACTAACATTCAAGTTTCAGAATGTGTTTACAAGTCACAAAGACCTAGCTACTTCTAAAAGTCACATCCTATCATGCTGAGAAAGAGGGGTTTTTATTTATTTATTTCCTGCCTTTAGCTGAGAGGGAGTTTTCTTTTGGCTAAAAACATTCAAAGTAAGTGCAGCACTTTGGGAAATAGCACATAAAAGGACTTTAGCAGGAGGGAGAAATGAAAAAGGATGGAAGAGTGGAGCAGTGACAGAGGTAGTCAGAGAATTTACAAATTATTTTTTCTGACAATGTAGACAGCTCTAGGAGGCTGCCTTCTCTTTCAAGATAAAGTCACTTGTCATTCTGTTAGAAAAAGACAAGGGAAGTGTCAGGAGTGATTTGAAATGTAAAGTATTGTTTTTAGCTTCCTTTCCTCTCATTATTGTAGTAGCAAAGTGCTCTGTGCTGATGAAGAGACTTGAAATCCCAGCAGGTAAGGAGGGCTGCAGGACCAAATGGGCTCAGAGATTCCCAGAGCTGGGATAGATCACAGAGAAAAAATAGGATTTGAGGAACCAAAATATTGAAAGCACAGAGCAAAAGAGTAAATTTATATCAGGACTGAGGGGGAAAGGGGATAATCTGTAGTACTGATTAACTCAAGAAGTACTGCAGCATATAGGGCACAGGGAGGTGAGGAACACAGCTCAGCATCAGGGATCCCCTAAGGACATGGATCTGCACAGATAAAGAACTATCAGAAGATGCTCAAGTGAAGGGTGTCAGTGCATCAACTATTTGCCTATCATAAGGTCTCAGATGACCTCCTTTGTTTGAGTTCTCTCAGTCTCCATTTCCAGGCTTTCAGCACTGGATTTCTTTAGTGCCCTTCCTGCACTAGAGAGGAATTCTCTTCCCAGACAACTCCTTCGTGAAGTTTCTCCTGTCTATGCCAGTGTTCCTTGGAAGCATCACATGAATACAAAGTGCAGCAGTCATGAAGCAGCATAGCTCTGTGTAGCTGGAGGTTTTTTTTTTTTCCTCCCCACATTCCCTGAGAATTTCAGAGCAATCCTACTATCTGCATAAAAATACTGAAAGTCTTTTTTTTCTGGCCACCTCAAGTACTCCACCTGCTCACTCTTCTCCAGCCCCTGCTCCTGATGCAAAGGAAGTTTCAAACCAACTTTATATTCTGTGCCAGGCTGCTGCAAGCCCCAGCTGCTGCAGAGATGCTACTGATAGACTCTGAAGCCCAACGGCACAAGAACATCCAGGCTCTGGAAAAGTTGGCTTCCAGCTCCCCCTGGGGAACACACTCCCTGCTATTCTGTGGATGGCAGCAGGGGTTACACAGGCAGGTAGTGCTTTGATGTTCACTTTCCTTCTTTAGCCTCTCCCTGTAATGGCTGCAGTTAGCAAAATAACACCGGTGGCAGATAAGCATCTGGTAACCCATGGCAACCAAGTTCCTTTAGAAAATGGTCTTCCGGTAATTTCATAAATGAACAGGCTGCTTCTTGTTGTTGTTGTTGCTGGAAAAGAGTGGGGGAAGACAGAGGACAAAGGAATAAAGGCACCTGGGGTGTTTGTGTACAGATGTGTGCCCATGTCAGTGGGAACATCTTCCACAGGCTGCAGAGAGGGATGCTCGCCTGCATCCACCCAGCAGACAACATGGGCTTGCACACCTGAGGCCACCTTGCTCTTGCCATCCCATCACTCCACCTAGGGCCTAGGGGTCTGGAGAGCTGACCAACAATTCCTTCTAAATCACACCATAGCAATGGCAGGCAGATGCTTAAACCCCCCAGTTAGAGAGGACCAGGCTGAGAGATGAGATCAGGCAGATGTACAGACAGGACGGCAGACAGGGAGATGGGTGTTTGTGCAAGTTGCTGTTACAAGATGAGACTGATTATATTCCATTCTGGGTTTGATTAGATTGCATAAGTAGACAGAGCAGCAGAAATGAGCTGCCTGGTAGAGCAGGACATTTAACTAAAGGTCAGACAAAATTGCCCTGGAAACTGGTAGATGGAGCAAAGTGTGGAGGTGGAGTTGTTAGGGCTGGCTGCTGTTAGAGAGACAGGGAAAGAGTTTAATTGCTAGAATTTTTGAAAGCTTTGTACATGTCTCATCTCAAAAATGCCCTATGCAGGATTCACACTGCAGTGCTCACCTTACAGAAACAGGAACCAACACCCTAAATCCTCAATGCACAGCCACAAACACCCCAAACCTTGACTGCATGACCACAAACATCACCTACTGACTATCCCTTGAGGTATCCAGCTGACCTGAGACACAGAGGAAGGAAAGAACAACCTCAGGTGATTCTCCCCCTATACTCTGCTCCCTTTACTCTGCTCTCGTCAGACCCCACCTAGAGTCCTGTGTGCAGTTCTGGAGCCACNAAGAGGGAAATCCTCTCACTGCTCTGAAATGAAAGCATTCAACAAAGCCAAAACTGCAGTAGAACAGACACTCTTAGGCTGTGTTGACAGCATCTGTATTATTTTTTCATATATACTTTTTCTACTTTTTCCTCCTCTAATTTAACTTTTCCTTTAAATACAATTTTTTTTTTTTCCAGCAGGCCAAATAATTGGATTTTTCTTTGTTAAAAGAAGGGAACATAAATTACTCCTGGTGGGTGCAGATTAGGTTATGGGATTTCTTTTCTTCTGTCACCGTCAATGCCCCAGTGTCAGAAAGCTTTAATATTTAATGCATTCCTAATTAGTCTCCATTGGCCCAGGGCACTTAACAAAACCTGACACCAACCATCGAGTCAAGTTCATTTAGAGAGCACAATTACCCAACCATCATTTCCATACTGCAGCTGGATTACCCATGAAATTCCCTTTCCCAGCCCCCATCCTTGCTCCCACCTTCCCATAGTCGCAAGTTAATTACAAAAAAAAAAAAAAAAGGATTTGATTCCAGTGACAGAAGATACAAATTATCTCATTTGGTCAGGGCAATGACATTTCCAAGACTCCTTTAATCGCTGAGAAGCTCTGCTGCATTGAACGGCATTTACCGAAGGATATTGCAGCTTGTGTCACTCTGCTGCCTTGATGCCTTGTTGCTTTGCATGCTCCAAAGATCTGAAGTTCAGTCTCTCTTGAAGCACAGGCTGAGCATCTAGGGAAGCAGGGGTGAGGTGGAAATAAGCATCTGGAAAGGAAAGCTAAGTGCAACTTGAAATAATTATTTGCCCAGGGACACTTAGCCTTCAATCGACAGGCAGGAGATAGGGCACATGCAGGGGTTAGGTGGTGGTGATAGATGGCAAAGGCTGAGACAGCAACAATGTCCAGGAGAATGAGCCTTGCAAAGAAACCAGGGGATGAAGGGAGAGCCCAGTTTCACTGCACTGGAAGCTGAGCCAAAGCATGAGATATGTATACTCTGCATCTTTGAAGACCTAACCCTGGTGCCACCCAGGTGTGGTTTTTGATAAATCCAAGAGAAGCAAGCCCAGAGGCACAGACCTTTCGCTGTAAGCTCTAGGGACATTAGCAGTGCAAAGTTTAGACTCATGAAATCCCATCTAGAGAAAGACTTTGGCTCTTCAGATTGATGAGATCCCATCTAAAGAAAGACTTTGGCTCTTCAGGTGATGAAATCCCATCTAGAGAGAGACTTTGACTCTTTAGATTCATGAAATCCCATCTAGAGAAAGACTTTGGCTCTTCAGACTGATGAGATCCCATCTAGAGAAAGACTTTGGCTCTTTGCCCCAAAGAGCTCTGGGTATAACTGAGCTGAGGAAAAGAAAAAAAAAAAAAAGAAGAGAAGCAAAGCAATGCACCAGGACTTCACTATTCTGGAGTGCAGTAACCCAAACTCCACCAGCCAAGCACCAACCTCCTTTGCTGCCAGCTTCTGTTGCCATCACAAGTGTTTCTATGTGGTAGACTAGGACTAAAAATTGTCATTTAAGTGGCAAAAAATGCTATTAACAGAACTTTTTTTTTTGAGATATTAATACCACTGAAACCAAACTGCTTTGTGAGGATGCATTGGCTTGACCTTCATTTTCAGAGAATAACCACAGGAGCCTTCTCACAGATGATGTCAACAATTACAGAGAACATAGGATCTGTAAAATCTGTCACCCTGTGACTAATTTCAGTGACAACAACAAATGCAAAATCTATGTTGCCTGCTGGAGGATAATTTAATTTGAAACCTTAAAAAATAGCCAGTTAAAAATATCTGTAATATGAATTAATTAAAAATTGCCATCAGTTTCCTCCTCATCCTTCCCACCCTGCTCAGTCAAGATGAAACCTACCAAATAGTTGTCATGGGTCAGGGCTGAGCCGGCCATTAAATGAGGGACAGATGTTCCCTATGAACCCCTCTCCCTTCCAGATGGAAGAAGAAGGGAGCAAGGGAGAGAGACTGATGGGTTGGGAAAGAAACTAAACCAGCCAGAACAGGAATAAAAAAATATTGAATGAAATAGAGACAAATAGCTACAAACCAATATGGAACCCAACCCCTGATGGCAATGATGTCTCCATCTCTAATGATGCTGCAGGAAGGTACTGGGGAAGCCCAGACTGGGTTCCGTGGCAGATGGGAACTGCATTCAGGAGCTGGACTCTGGAACTGGATTCAGGAGCACAGGAGTGAAAGGCAGAAGGAGCAGAGTCCTGCTGGGACACCAGCCACTGAAGAAGCAACTTGACTCTGATGACCCCTCAGCTTTATACTGAATGTGAATCCATGGGATGGAATCCCTTGTTGGTCAGTTCAGAGTCACCTGTCCTGTCTGTTCCTCCCTGCAAATGCCACCTCTGACTTCCTTCACCCCAGAGTGGAACACAAAATGTGACAGTGCCCTTGAGCTGCACAAAAGCAAGTCCAACTAAGAGCCATTCTGCAGCCCAATCCTTGGCAGAAACTCTCCCAAGCAGCTTCTCCCTGCTAGAAGCAGCCCCTGGCTGTGCAAACCTGCCCCGAACTGAAGGAAGTTGCTCATTGAGCAGAGTCAGAGCTGGGAAGCCTCTGACCAGAATTAGTTCTGTTCTAGCTCAAAGCAGGACAACAGCACACTCTGCTAAATACACAGTGTGAAGTGTCACAGTGCCAAACTTTAAACTGCACAGTCAACTGCAACATTTGCAACTGAGCCTGTGGTCACAAACCACACAGTGCTGCTGCTCCTCAAACATGGGTTGCCTGAAACTGCAGTCTCTGCAGTGTGATGTGTTTGATTCAAACTCTTTGGCTTCCATGGAAATTTCTTCTCACCACTGCCACACAGATTTTTCTTGGGTTTGAAATTCTTTTTTTTATTTTTTTTTCCCAAGAACAATCACCCAGATCTTCTACCTATCTATATCTGTTCAATATGCAGGAAATAAATCCCTTCACAGCTTCTAAAGCTTCTTAACCTGAGCACTAAAGAAGCCCATTCTGTGAAATGATGACATTTGTCTTCAGCCAGTGAGAAATAACCACCTGTTGTTGTTGATCCTGTGCATGCATCTTCATCTTCCTCAATCAAAGAGGCAGCAACTGAAGGGTTAATTCTGGATTATTAACTTGTTAGACTGTTGATCTGCCCTGGGGCCATTGGGAGCTTAAATAGCCAACAGTTAATTAAAAATAAACTGACACTTTACTTTAAGGATAGTTTTAATAACCATTTATAAATGTTACATTAAAAATTCATGCACTGTTATCAACTCCTGCTAAGGATTTACAGCACAATGGAGGTGTTATGAATGTTTTATAGCTTCTGTGGAAAACCTCTTCCTGAACAGAGATTTTCAGAGGTCTAGATGTCTTTCCAGAGCTGCATCATATGCACCCAAGACTATAGCAGTATGACAAATACAAGTTGCTAAAGTTGAGTACTGTGTCCAGTTCTGGGCATTTCAATTTAAGAAAGATGTTGAGGTGCCTAAACATACCCAGAGAAAGGCACCAAAGCTGGTGAGGGGCCTGGAGCACAGCCCTGTGAGGAGAGGCTGAGGGAGCTGGGGGTGTGCAGCCTGGAGAAGAGGATCCTCAGGGCAGACCTCATTGCTGTCTACAGCTACCTGAAAGGAGGTTGTGGCAAGGTGGGGTTGGGCTCTTCTCCCAGGACCTAGGGACACAAGAGGACTGTGCCAGGGCAGGTTTAGGCTGAGTGTTAGGAAGAAGTTCTTCACAGAAAGAGTGATTGGCATTGGAATGGGCTGCCTGGGGAGGTGGTGGAGTCCCCATCCCTGGAGGTGTTTAAAAGGAAGCTGGATTGAGGCACTTAGTGCCATGGTTTAGTTAATTAGAAGGTGTTAGGTTGGACTCGATGATCTTAGAGGTCTTTTCCAACCTGGTTAATCCTGTGATTCTGTGAAATTTAGACATTGCCCTGCAATGTACATGACCAACATATCAGAAGCTCCAAATAGCTCAAGAAAGGGTTAAAAAATGCTTTCTGGTTTCTTTTCTAAAGCAACCCATCCAGCCATGTTCTCTGGGAAGAGCCACACATCACTTCTGGGTGTGATGCACAGACCGGATCAGTTTTCTCAGCCACTACATCAGAACCCCCAGGAGGGTCAGGATAAACAGCAGGGGGCCTCTGGAAGTGCACAAAATATGATTACAATCTAGAGCAGAGAAAACAACCTAATGCTCCAGAGTAATCTTCATCAGCCTCTCCAAATGCATACACACAGAGGCAAACAGGCTCACAAACACACAAACACATACTGGCTGTGCATGTGGATAAGCTTAGGGGATTTTTACTCCTGTCTGCAGCTGGGGAGAACCAGCAGAAATGTTGTGCTTTGAATAAGCAGATTTGGACCTGGAAAGCACTCAGAACTGATGTTGTCGACTCAAGGGTCCTGCATCTTCAGACTGGAGATTAGGAGGAAATTCTTTACAGTGAGGATGGTGAGAAGGAGGTGGTGAGAGGGTGGTGGTGGAGTTGCTGTCCCTGGAGCTGTTCAAGAAAAGCCTGGATGGGGCACTTAGTGCCATGGTCTAGCTGATTGGCTAGGACTGGGTGCTAGGTTGGACTGGGTGATCTTGGAGGTCTCTTCCAACATGGCTGATTCTATGATTCTATGACATTGAGACAGGTTGCCCAGGGAGGCTTTGGATGCTTCCTCCCTGGAGGTGTTCAAAGGCAGGTTGGATGGGGCCTGGAGCAACCTGGGCTAGTGGAAGGTGTCCCTGCCCATGAGAGGGGCATGGGAACTGGATGATCTTGAAGGTCCCTTCTGACCCAAACCATTCTATGACTGTGATTTCTGGCTGTAATTGTGACATCTCATCCCACATTTCCATAAGGAAAATTTTCTTTCTTGTAAGGCTGATGGAACAGGCTGCTCAGAGAGGCTGTGCAGGCTTCTCTGGAGACTTTTAGTACTCACCTGGATGCAATCCTGTGTAACCTGGCTCTGTGTGACCCTGCTTTAGCAGCGGGGTTGGACTAGATGATCTCCAGAGATCCTTTCCAACTCCCACCATGCTGGGATTCTGTGATTCTCTGATTCCCAGATCCTTTCTTCTCCATCTGTCAGGAGGGTTGATAATCCTTCCCATTCATAGTGGGCTTGTACAGATAAACCCATTAATGTGTGGGAGGTGGCAAGATACTACAGTGATAATTGCTACTGAAAAGATTCTGGATAAGTTGAAGGTCTTATTGTCTTTATTAGCCATTTTGCAATGAGATTCCTTTGACAACGTTGCTGCCCCTTTTGTTTCAGCACTCTGCAAGCACTGGCATGATTGAAGTTGGCTGTCTACATGCTTATGAAAAATAAATTTAAGCTTCTGGTGACTTGCTTATCTGTGCTATTTGTAGCTCATTCTGCATATTGTGCTGGAAATGATATTAAGCAGGTGAGATGCTGCATGCTGGAAGGAGGGCAAACTGGCCGCCAAGGCCCTGTGTGGCGCTTGGGTACAGAAGTGATTAAATCCACAAAGTTGAGAGCCTGACCACTTCCTTTGTACTTAATATTTGTGCAAACACAGGTCCTCATAGCTGAGCACAACCTCCAGACTCTGCAGCCAGCCACCCAGCAACCCAGCATTGACCTTGCTTTGTTTTAGCTGGTTGTTGGTTTTTCTTTTTTTCTCTCCCCTGTTTTGCTGTGTTTCAGAAGAAAGGTTCTGTGAGCAATGGCTGTAGAGCCTGGCAAGAAATAGGTTAATAATTAATGACAAATACTTGGTGTCAAACAAGTGTCAACCTCTAATTAAGGTAATTGATAATTCAATGTTTGAAGGCACCAGATGCCCTCAGGATGCTTTGCAAACACCCCTGAAGAAGAAATAGACATGAAGCAGGAATTTGCCCAGGTTCATCTCAGTAAATTTACACCTTTAAAAGCACCCAAACCAAGGCTGGAGTTTATCCTTCTGCCTATAACTGAGCTATATTCTTTATTTCTCATAAATATAGTGTAGAATCATATAATGGCTTAGGTTGAGAGGGACCTCAAAGTTCATCTAGTTCCAACCCCCTGCCATAGGCAGGGACACCTCCCACTAGCACAGGTCACTCAAGGCCCCATCCAACCTGGCCTTGAACACCTCCATGGAGGGAGCAGCCACAACCTCCCTGGGCAACCTGTGCCAGTGTCTCACCACCCTCACTGCAAACAACTTCCTCCTAACATCCAGTTTCAATCTACCCTCTGCCAGTTTAAACCCATTCCTCCTCACCTTGTCATTACAAGCCCTAGTCAATAGTCCCTCCCCAGCCTTCCTGTAGCCCCCTTCAGATACTGGAAGGCTACTCTACTCTAAGGTCTCCTGGAAGCCTTCTCTTCTCTAGGCTGCAGAGCCCCAACTCTCTCAGTCTGTCCTCACAGCCGAGCTGCTGCAGCCCTCTGAGCATCTTTGTGGCCTCCTCTGGACCCACTCCAACACTTCCATGTCCTTCCTGTGCTGGGGGTTCCAGAACTGCACACAGGACTCTAGGTGGGGTCTGAGGAGAGCAGAGCAAAGGGGCAGAATCCCCTCCCTTGTCCTACTTGCAATGCTTTTCTTGCTGCAGCCCAGGGCAGCCTGATCTAGTTGAAGATGTCCTAGTTCACTGCACGAGGGTTAGACTAGAAGACCTTTAAAGGTCCCTTCCAACCCAAACCTGTCCATGATTCCATGATTATATATTCCTGGTAGGATCACCCAAACACTCCATTGTCCTCTCTCTCCCCTTCCAGAAGTGAGTGCAGCATCCAGAGGCCAAAGCTACCCAATTGTAAAAGCTCTCTGAGCTGCCTGGCTGCCTGAGCTGCCTGCCTCTCTCAGCCTGGCCTAGCCACCTGTACCCTACAGTGGCAGGAGGCCCCAAAGGCCTGGCCCCACCATCCAGCTGCCCCAGGCACAGAGCTCAGCATGCACCCATGCTGCCCAAAGCTGGCAGGCACAGCCAGCAGCCCATGCAGGGCACAGGGCCAGATCCAACACCTCTCAAAGGGGATCAGCAAACATGGGCTGCTGCTTAGTGAGTGACAGGCACAGGACTCCTTTAAAATGCTGTCCTCTCCATCCTGCATTCCTACTCACTCTTCCTCTGTGCTGTTCTCTGAAATATTTTTGTTCAGGACAACTTCTCCTTTCTTCCAGCAATGACAGTTTTGTTCTGGAGGAGTCATGAGGTTCACTAACTATAGTGAAGGGCTGCTTCTGCAAGGACTTCAAAAAAGCTCATTTCAGTTGCTTGGATCCTTTCATCCTTTGTTGCCCCTGGTTGTGTTGGGCTCCCAACTGCTACCCAGCCTTATCTGCCCAAATTTTTGCTGAGGACATGGAGACAACACAGTCAAAATCTACATGTGATACCTAATCTGAAAGCTGCTGCTCCCCAGCTCACAGAAAGGGTCAGAAGCTCAGAAAGAATTCACATGCACATACACACACACACACACAATGCTGCCTGTGGGTGCCACCACCAAGTGCTCTGAAGGAGTTTCAGCTGAAGATACAGAGGCTGATGTGTGCATGGGCAGGCAGAGGATGCACATTCCATGTCCACACACTCAGGGGCTTCCAACTGCTTAAGGCCACCCTGGCAATACTCAGAGAAGGTCTCTTTGGGCACTAACAACCATCTCTGCATCCCCTCCACATGCAGAGGGCACTTGGCCATGCTGCAAAGCACTTTCTCATTGGGAGCCCCATTTTCAGCCTTCATGCATGGGCCTTGCTGCTTTTAGCACTGTTTGTCTGTCCTTGTGTCACTCACTTCCATGTGGCACAGGAAGGACATGAAGAGTTGGAGCAGGTCCACAGGAGGCCACAAAGATGCTCAGAGGGCTGCAGCAGCTCTGCTATGAGGACAGGCTGAGAGAGTTGGGGCTCTGCAGCCTGCAGAAGGCAAGGCTTCCAGGAGACCTTAGAGTAGCCTTCCAATATCTGAAGGGGTCCTACAGGAAGGCTGGGGAGGGACTATTGACAAGACCTTGTAATAACAAGACAGTTTAAACTGGCAGAGGGTAGCTTGAAACTGGATGTTAGGAGGAAGTTGTTTTCCGTGAGGGTGGTGAGGCACTGGCACAGGTTGGCCAGGGAGGCTGTGGATGCTCCCTGCCTGGAGGTGTTCAAGGCCAGGTTGGATGAGGCCTTGCATAACCTGTACTAGTGGGAGGTGTCCCTGCCTATGGCAGGGGGTTGGAACTGGATGATCCTTGAGGTCCTTTCCAACCTTACCATTCTATGATGCAAAAGCCAATGGGGTGACAGATGGAGGCTTTGGGGATGGGGCTGAGCTCTCTTCACTGGTGCCAGTGACAGGACAAGGAGCAATGGGTTCAAACTAGAACACAGGAGGATTCACTTGAACTAAGGAGAAACTTCTTTACTTTGAGGGTGATGCAGCACTGGAGGAGACTGCCCAGAGGGGTTGTGGAGTCTCCCTCTCTGGAGACTTTCAAAACCTCCCTGGACACACTTGTGTGCAACCTGATCTAGGCAAAATTGTGTTAGCAAGCTCTCTCTGGAGACTTTTAAAAGCCATCTGGACACACTTCTGTGCAATCTGATCTAGGCAAAACTGTGTTAGCAGGGGGATCTCCAGATATCCCTTCCAACCCTTANTGTGGGTGCCACCACCAAGTGCTCTGAAGGAGTTTCAGCTGAAGATACAGAGGCTGATGTGTGCATGGGCAGGCAGAGGATGCACATTCCATGTCCACACACTCAGGGGCTTCCAACTGCTTAAGGCCACCCTGGCAATACTCAGAGAAGGTCTCTTTGGGCACTAACAACCATCTCTGCATCCCCTCCACATGCAGAGGGCACTTGGCCATGCTGCAAAGCACTTTCTCATTGGGAGCCCCATTTTCAGCCTTCATGCATGGGCCTTGCTGCTTTTAGCACTGTTTGTCTGTCCTTGTGTCACTCACTTCCATGTGGCACAGGAAGGACATGAAGAGTTGGAGCAGGTCCACAGGAGGCCACAAAGATGCTCAGAGGGCTGCAGCAGCTCTGCTATGAGGACAGGCTGAGAGAGTTGGGGCTCTGCAGCCTGCAGAAGGCAAGGCTTCCAGGAGACCTTAGAGTAGCCTTCCAATATCTGAAGGGGTCCTACAGGAAGGCTGGGGAGGGACTATTGACAAGACCTTGTAATAACAAGACAGTTTAAACTGGCAGAGGGTAGCTTGAAACTGGATGTTAGGAGGAAGTTGTTTTCCGTGAGGGTGGTGAGGCACTGGCACAGGTTGGCCAGGGAGGCTGTGGATGCTCCCTGCCTGGAGGTGTTCAAGGCCAGGTTGGATGAGGCCTTGCATAACCTGTACTAGTGGGAGGTGTCCCTGCCTATGGCAGGGGGTTGGAACTGGATGATCCTTGAGGTCCTTTCCAACCTTACCATTCTATGATGCAAAAGCCAATGGGGTGACAGATGGAGGCTTTGGGGATGGGGCTGAGCTCTCTTCACTGGTGCCAGTGACAGGACAAGGAGCAATGGGTTCAAACTAGAACACAGGAGGATTCACTTGAACTAAGGAGAAACTTCTTTACTTTGAGGGTGATGCAGCACTGGAGGAGACTGCCCAGAGGGGTTGTGGAGTCTCCCTCTCTGGAGACTTTCAAAACCTCCCTGGACACACTTGTGTGCAACCTGATCTAGGCAAAATTGTGTTAGCAAGCTCTCTCTGGAGACTTTTAAAAGCCATCTGGACACACTTCTGTGCAATCTGATCTAGGCAAAACTGTGTTAGCAGGGGGATCTCCAGATATCCCTTCCAACCCTTACCATTCTTTGATTCTATCATTCTGTGCACCCAGTGCTGTGTGTTTCTCTCCTGCATGCTTTCTTCTACATCTTTAGGAAAGGGTAAAAAAAAAAAAAAAAAGAAAGAAAAAAAAAAGATAAAAGCCAAAACAAACCCAAACCAATGCACAGCTTTGCACTGAAACTGTGCCAGGATATCCCATCCCTCCCCAGGGTTATCCCCAACCTTGAGTTATTGCCAGCTCCTGGCAATTTTCACAGCACCCCATTCATGATCTAACTATGCTATAGCTGCTGTTAGCCAGGAAAAAAAAAAAAAACGGAAAAAAAAAAAAAAAACAAAAAAAAAAAAAAAAAAAAAAAAAAAAAAACCAAAAATCTGGTGGTTTGTGGATCAAATTTGCAGGTTTTACACTAAATCCTGAGCAACATGATGCTTGCACATCTGCCACCAGCCCCAGACTTCTGGTGGGCCTGGGTGCAAGCAGCAATGAAGAGGTTTCTCACACAGCAAAATGCACACTCCACAGCATCCCAAGCTCCTACCTGGGCCAATTTGCTCTTTGTGTGATTGCCACAGGAGGATTGTTGCCATGTGTTCACTCACCCAAATCTCCCTGCAGCATTTTTAATCTAATCTTCTCTGTAACTGCAAGGTGAGGGTCATTTATAGCTATTTTTCATAAGAACAATATTTCAACCCGAATAATAATAATGCACAAGGAAAAGAAAAAAAAAATAACTTGGGAACTTGTTGGAGAGGAGAAAACAGGCAGGAATTAAGCTCAGAGGCTTGTCTCCCTCTACTGGCCCCCCAGACGAGGCAGAGAAAAGTCAAACTCCTTTATAAGGAGAAAAATACAGCTCCAAACATGGTCTGATGTTTGCATTTTCTCTCCAGTCATGCACACACGTCTGAAAGGGGTTTAGAGAAAGTCTCTGGTTCATTCTTGCACATGTCACAGAGGAACCAGCACCACAACACACCTACCTCTTTCTCTCTCTCTTTCTCTTTTTTCCAAGGTAAGATTGTTCCTTACTGCATATTTCCTAAGGATCTATTTTTCAAAGCCCCAGCTCCATGTTTCCCCCTGAGCTAATGGATCTGTCACTAGCCCCACAGCCCTCCTGCAGACCTGCTTCAATTCAACGAGCAGCATCACTCCTGTGTTCCCTTCCAAAACCCAGGCTCACAGGCAGAGGCATTTTGGCTGACCAAGAGCAGCAGGAAAGGCTCTGCTGAGCTTCCTTGTAGATGTTCTTGGTGTGAGGAGGGGAAAGGAGAGGTGAGGAGCAGTTGCATCACAGATCTGATTTCAGGATGGAGCCTTAGAGGAATAAACACCACCTATCTCTCCAATCCATCATTCCCAAATGAATTCTATGTCTTGTAAACCTGTGGATGGATCTGACTTCAAAGCTGCCCCTCCTTTGAGCTGGGATTTGGTCAAGATGACCTCCAGAGGTCCCCTTAAACCAAATAATTTTCTGCTTCTGCCTTGAATATGTGCATTGGGGGTGAGGGAAGGGTGGAGATTTATTAACTACAAATTTTCTGGAGAGTAGTTTAAAACTCCAGACTTAACCAGGCTGGATCAGAAGCTGAGACAATCTGCAATTATTATCCCTGTCCTCACACTTTTTCTGAGCAGCATACCACATTACACTGCTAATATTTATCACTACAGAGCAACCATGGTTTGCAACTATTCCTAGGTACAAACCTTTGCTGAATTATCTAGATCTTAAACATTTTCTAAGTATCCAGGATTGTTTCTTGCTGCTTGGTACTCTGCCCCTCAAAATCTGTTAAGAGTGGACATCTGTAACAAAATGCAACCTTCAAGAGTGTTCCCTGAGATCTGTCATCATCTGTATTGCAAACAATTAGGGCCTTTCAGTAGCTTGGCTCTACAGAAATTGCTTTTTTTTTTTTTTTGTTGTTGTTTGGTTGGTTTTTTTTTTTTTAATGGTTGAAATGTTAAAGGAAATCAATGCTGCAAAGAAAAAAGGCATCATCATTTGCAGGGGTAAGGGCAGAGATGGTCATTTTTAGCCATCACAAAAACAAAAAAAATTGCTATCCCCAGCTTAAGGATTATTGTGATGAAGTTGTTTTCTTTTTCCAATCAGAGCCCCATTTGTGCTGGATACTTCACAAGCATACTGGTTTACTTGAAGATGAGATCTCATTGGCATTTATATTCACATGCCTGAGGGGAAGCAGTGGAGTCCTTAGATTATCTCTGTAACTGCAGGGGGGGAAAAAAAGAGCAGAGAATTTTGCCATTTATTTTGCTTTTGCTTTTCAGATGTTGCCCCATTCATATGCTATCTGCCCTGCAAAGTTCTTGGCCATCACATGGGAATGCAGCCACCTTTGGAAAGAAAAATGGACTTTTTCTGGCAGCTGTATCCTATGGGACTATGTTATATGAGGACCAGGCTGCCCTGGAGCTCCTCTGAAGGCTTTCAAAACCTGCCTGGATGTGTTCCTGTGCATCCTGAACTAACCAAGTCTGCTCTAGCCAAGAGGTTGGACTACATGGCCTTTGGAGGTCCCTTCCAAGCCCTCCTACGCTGGGATTCTGGGATTCTGGGATTCTGTGACTGTAGGATAAAGGAGAGGAAAGGAAAAAATGTGCCTGTGTCTTCCTGAGGAGAAGAAAATAAATAGACAAAATGGGAAATAATAGGAGCAACACTTAAATCCTCACTAAGGAGGCAAGAAAGCATGAATGACCAGCACAGGTAAACAGTGGATGTTGTGCTGGATACAGAAATTTTCAGCCTGGATCATAGAAGCTGGAGCATCCACAGGCATTTTCTGAGACATCTGAGCAAGCCAAGAGAGGAAAGCGAGCCAACTACAAAGGCTTATTTTAGACTTCCACCTCCAGCAGGCAAAGCTTTAGGGGGTTTCAAATCAAACCAGGATGGAAATCAGTGTTTTCTTCCCAAACAGGTCAGCCAGAGCCCATCAACACCACAAGGTGGGGTTAGTCCAGCGTAGATCCGCTGCCGGCAAACGCCAGGTAGTGAATCACAATCGCGATCCCACCTCCCCCAGCCATCTCTCCATAGAGCTTTCTCATTGACCCAGCGCAGTTTAGCTTGTGAGATGTGATGAAATCATAGCTGGAGGGTTTATGGCAGTGGCTGCAGGCTATTAAAGCTCAGATGCCATCCTTAACTTGTGCTGTGGGCTCTTCTTTATTCATGACGTGACAGCCAGAGGATGAGGTGTCAGGCGTAACACTAACGCTTCTTGGCAGCCATTGCTTTGTGCTGCTCACAAAACTTTCCCTCATTTAGGAGACGATTTGTGTATTTATAATTAATATGGATTAGATATTATTATCTATGCAATATGGCAGGCAGGCAGTTTGGAGAGGCTAACAGCTGTTCAGCAATGCAAATGATGCACACACAAAGTACAGTTAGTAATGGGGTATTATCACCAGAACACGCAGAAGTTCAGGCCCAGAGGTTGTAAATAGAAATAACCACAGAGTGGGAACTTTCCCAAGCTTTAGCTGAGGTGTAGGGAATGAACCAGGGCTTTGGTTCCTCCTGTATTCTCCAACTGGTCTCACTGTCTGCAGCAGTTATGAATGAATGGGGAAAATAGCACAGCTGGCCTCCAAACAACCATCTAAGCTTTCTGTGCTTGCTGTCAGCCAAACAACTCCCAATGCTTTTGTGGGCACTTGGAGGTTTTGAAGAAAGACATTTCAGCTGATAAACATTTGGTTGGGAAAGTTTGGTCCAACTCTGAAAACAATCCCCAGGGGAGGATGTGGCTGCAGGGCCTGTTCTTCAAGTCTTTGTACAGTGGAAAGGATGCTGCAGCTTGGATGGGCCTGGGAGTCAATCAGAAACTGCAATGAGCTCACTGGACCCTCTTGGGCAGCACAGGCAAAGGAGACCTGGATAAATGTGCTTGTCCCTCTGCACATGCAGTAAATCCAAGGCCCTCTGGAAAGGCTGCACTCCCTCTCTCTGAACCTCATGGAGCACAGCACTTACTTCTCTTGAGGAAACCCTGGATGAAAATCCTGACTGTTTTTCACTCCTGTCACAGAGGCTTCTGCTTTTAGACAGTGAGTTCTGCCAGCAAGATGCCCCATGGTAAGGTTTCTCCCCAGAATTTAGGCTCAGCAATACCTTCAAAGTCCATTGCACCTATGTCAAACTTTGCTCAGAGATTCCTCAGCAGTCTGTTAAAAGTCCTGCAAGTTTCAGTGAGAAATGCTGTGCCTTACAGGGCATCAAAGCAAGACAGCCTCCAAGGAAGCAGGAATCAGTGGCTGTTGTGTCATCAGGACTGCTTATCTTACAAAAACTTACTCAGGAAAAGGCATGCCTCTTCTGCAAGAGCTCTCCATGGGTCTATGTCCTGCTCTACCAACACCTCTTTGAGAAGAACCTCTACGTGGAAGCAAGCAAGCACCTTCCTTAACATAAGCTCCCAAGATGCAGAGCACAGGGTGGACTTGCTCACCTCCTGATGACAGCAACACATTCATCTCCTCCTTAGCATCATGCAAGGGACTGGGAGAAGAAAGTTGCCAGCCCTGCAGCTGGGAAGTCTTAGGAGAAGTAAAAGTGAGGCAGAGAAAGCACCTCAGCTCTAGGGTAGCCTTCACCATATGGGTGATGAATGCAGTGGGGTTGGCCACCAGCACTCACACAGCTCCTCCTGTGCTTGTTAACTCTGCCTAACTATATAAAACGTCCTGCTAACAGAACAAATCCACATCAGCTCCTCTGCCAATATCCCAATCAAGAGCAAAGCAGTGAGAGAGAAGCAGGACACCACAAAAAGGCTTTGGTTTTGGACTTCCAAATCAGAACTCACTCAGAAAGAGCTAGCTGGAGATACTAAAATGGGGTGAAAGGGTAGAGGGTAACAAGAGAGATGTGAAAGCAAGTAAAAGTCACATCTATTTTCAGATCTTAGCTTGCACAGGGTGCATAGAGTCATAGAATCACAGAATCCTTTCAGTTGGAAAAATCCCTCTAAGATCATCAAGTCCAGCTGTGGACCAAATGCCACCATGGCCATTAAACCATATCCCCAAGTGCCACGTCCACACATTTCTTGAACACCTCCAGGGATGGTGACTCCACCACCTCCCTGAGCAGCCTGTTCCAATGCCTGATCACTCTTCCAGGAAAGGCATTTTTCCTAATATCCAACCTACACCTCCCCTGGCACAATTTCAGGTCATTTCCTCTCATTCCATCTCATATATCTTCATGACTCAGAAGCTCTTGTTGCTCATTTCCTTCCCTGAATCCTCCTGCAAGGTGGTTTACCTGAGCTGTGGCACCCAGTGACTCCTACTCTGGATGGCAGAAAAAAGCCTCTGGTCTCTTTTCCATCCCAACTTGCACCTCACTGCACAGCAGAAGGAAGAACAAGGCATTTCCCCAGTGTCATAAATAAGGCTGAGCTTCCTGACAGCATAGAACAGGGCTGACTATTGCAATATTTAATCTGCTGGGTGGGCAATTCATTAACACAGATATCTAGAGCTTTAATCACTCTGCCAGGCTGCCATCTGCTTCCCTCATGCTCCCTCTTGGCTTAGGCCAGCTCTCGATGTGGGAAGGGATGGTTCAAGAGAGGCACTTTGGGGTCTGTGTCATAATTAATTGTGTGTGCAGAGCTTGATGATGGTGCCATGAATCCTACCACACATCTGAAACCACAATGATCCAGCTTGTGCACTGAGAGAGGGTTGGAAGAGCACAGGAGGTCCCAAAGTTTGGTTTGACCCCTGGGCTTCAGCTGGGAAGAGAAGTAACCAGGGGAGCTGGATCCCCTAACCTTGCTGCCATGTCAGCAGGGTTTATGGAAAGCATCTGGCAATATTTACAGAGATGTTATTCACAGATATGAAATCAATTCATCTCATCAGATGTCTTGCTGTGATTCTCAGTGACAATAGTCTTCTCCAAAAGCTGAGCTCTTCTGTCCTGTGCACAACCTTAGAAATTACATTGCCCCCCTTCCAGGTCACTTCTGCCAACAGCTGAAAACCAGGACTTTGGAGTTCTGAGAGAGGTCTACTTTCAGCCTGATAGTCACTTTGTCTTCTTCACTTAGCCATACCTTTGTGCCTCACCTGGTGGGACTGAGATGTGGCTTGCTATAAGGCTTCCTGTTAGTGTATAGCCTGCCCTTTCTCAGAGCATCCCCAGCCACCAAATCAAGAAGAAAAGGTCCATCACAGGCTTCTTTCTCACCTGGCCATGTACTGTGCTACACAGAGGAGAAGATCTCTCTCCCTTAGAGATCTGGAGTCAAAGTTAGAGTCATAGAATCATAGAGTCATAGAAGCATCGAATGAGTCAGGGTTGGAAGGGACCACAGAGATGCCATGGTCAGGGACACCTCACACTAGATCAGTCTGTCTAGAGCCTCATCCAGTTAGTTAGGTTTGTGAGCATTCCCCAAATGCTACACCACCACAACACTGGCTGTGGACTGGGCAATTCTTTCTCATGCACTAGAAATGTGCCCCTGCCACATCTACACATCTTTTAAATACCTCTGGGGATGGTCACTCAACCAACTTGTGATTTTGCTTGTCACCTACAGATTTCAGCTTCTGAGTCCTCTTGACAAATCACTTTCCAATATTACCTTCCAGGTCAGACATGGCTATATTTGGCTTTCTTTAGCCATGGTAAATCACAGAATTAACCAGGTTGGAAAAGACCTCAGGATCATTGAATCCAACCTATCACCTAACCCTTCTAATTAACTAAACCATGGCATTTGTTTCTCAAGCAGACATGGGGTTGTCTATCCAACAGCTTATTTGTTTGCTGGAAGGTAAGGGGAAGGCTGACCTGCACTAAATTTAGTGTCTTGACTGCTTTTCCCCATTGACACTTCTCCAAGTGAATTGTGGGTCCCAAAAGATAGAAAAGAGGTCCCAGAGGACAGGCAGCACCTCCTATGTCCAACACTGGAACTCAGAGACCAGCAAGACGAGAGAGGTGTTCAATGAACTCAGATTCCCCTTGAAAGACTTGAGGAGGCTCACCCAGCCATGTGCCAGGAGTGGAAAGTATAAATACCTCATAATGAATTAGGCACTTGAGTCTCAGCAAGATTAAGAGACTAAAGCAGAGAATGGAAGGCAGTGGGGCAGAGAGGGAGGGGGAAACATTTCTCTAGTGTTTCTGTTAGATCCCAGATCCCAGTGGTGACAAATCAAACATGTTATAATTCCTAGGCAAGATGTCATTTTTGGTTGCTAAGGCTCCTGATCCTCTACCCATATTTTCCAATAGTTGGCCTACATGAGGAGCAATTCTGGTTGGGCTGAACTTTGGGAAGAAAGGATCCTCAGGTGGCTTCATGCCCACTGGGCAGGGAATTTGGTTAGATTTGACTGAACATCCTTCTCTGGAGACTTTCAAAGCCTGTCTGGATGTGTTCCTCTGTGACCTGAGCTAGATTGTCTGGTCCTGCTCTGGCATGGGGAGTTGGACTCGATGATCTCTTTGGGTCCCTTCCAGCCCCTGACATCTGTGATCCTGTGATCCTGTGAAAGTAAGACAGATGGAGCTGAGAACAGGAATGAATTAGAGACATATTCATCCCTCAGAGACAACAACAAAGCTGAGTTTATGGAGATGGGTATGAATATGGGAAGAGAAGTGGGGCACAGCACTTAAAGCATCACTGGATGGAGCTCTCATGTTGTGGTGGAAAAGGCAGTGCAGGAATGGGTCAGAGCAGAGGATTCTGTCTTTACTTTAAGGCAATGGTTAATACCAGTTTACATTAGGGATGTGGGGTTTAGTTGCATGACAGCTGGTACCCACCTGGTGTCAGGGAACAGGGGCAGCTGGAGAGCAGCCTGAGCTGTGCTATCTCCCTCTTCCTAGGTCTCTTCCCAGCAGCAAACTCATCTCGATGATCTCCCTGAAGAAACTCCACAGGCACAAAGATTAAGGAAGCATTTAGCCAGCCAGGCAGGAGCACTGTCCCAGTGAGAAGTCCATCTTAACCAGTAGGGGTTCAAAACTAATTTGTCCATTTAATTTCCAAGAAGTTGATGCCTTCAGTGCAGTAAATGAGTCTCATAAATGGAGGTCACAGCAGGGCCTGTTGTTTGCTTTTGCTCCTGTCAGGAGCCAAGCATAAGGGCTTTCACATGCCACTCTGCATTTCAAACCAGTAACGGCAGCTTGGGAGCCTTTAAGTAGGTCCTAATTAGCACTGATAGATTTCAGGGTGCTCTGAGGCTAGGCTGAGCAGCCTTTGCAGAGCTGGGAGGCAGTCTCCTTCATTGCTTGAATGACAAAAAGGTTCACTGGGACTTGTTTTTGAAACAGCTCAATAAAAGTGGTTATGACATGGCCACAGGCCTTGAATTAACAGCTGATCCAACAAAGAACAGAGGTAAAACAGCAACTAATTAATGCTTTTTTATTTTTTTTTTCTTGTGCCATCTCCAAAAGGCAAAGTTCCACAGAGCTGCAGGTTTGGATTTCAGCTGCTTAGCTGCATTTTCTCCAGCTCTTTGGTTCTTCAAGGTTAGGAGTGGTTCATACTGAAAAAAAAATGTGCCAAGTCATAAATTCCTGGCACTTTTAAGCCCCACTGTGTTTGTTTGATAGTTTATGAACTGTTGCAGAATTATTATGATTAGGTTAAGTCTCAGTAACTTATGCTTTTAACTTGCAGTGCCTCCAGTTGTGACAAGTATGTGTGGATCAAAAGGATGTGACCTGGTGCATCTTTTACTCATAGGACTATAATTCTGCATGGGTTCTATCCCAGTGGGGGAAAAAATCCTAAGAAAGTCAAAAGAAGAGATTAATTCTTTTCCATAACAACTCATAAATCCCAGTTTCCACATATTCATGTCACTGTTCCACCCCCAACATTATCCCCTTAGAGACATCTTGCTAGAGGCATTTGTGATCTTAATCACCCACTCTTTATTACCTCTGGCATTCCTCCACCCATAAAATCATAGAGCTGTTTTTGTTGGAAGAGTCTTCACCAAGCCCAACCATTAACCCAGCACTGCCAAGCACCACTAAACCGTGTCCCTCAGCACCACATCAACACAGCTTTTACATCCCTCCAGGGATGGTGACTCCACCACTGCCCTCAGCAGCCTCTTCCAGGGCTTAACAACCCTTCTGGGGAACATTTTTTTCCCCTAATCTCCAACCTAGATCTCCTCTGGCACAACTCGAAGCCATTTTCTTTTGTTCTTGGGAGAGGAGACCAACACCCACCTCACAACAACCTCTTTTCAGGGAGTTGTAGAGAGCCAGAAGGTCTCACCCTTCTTGTCTCCAGACAAAACTACCACAATTCCCTCAGCTGCTCCTTACCAGCCCTGCTCTCCAGACCCTTCACCAACATTGTTGCCCTTCTCTGGACATGCTCCAGCACCTCAATGTCTTTCCTGGAGTGAGTGGCCCAAAACTGAATCCAATGTTTGAGGTGTGGCCTCACCAGCCCCAAGTACATGGGAATCACTTCCCTGGTCCTGCTGGTCACACTGTTGCTGGTACAAATCAGGATGCTGTTGGCCTTCTTGGTCACCTGGACACACAGATGCTTTTCTATTCTTTGTCATCTTCACATACCCTCTAAATGCAGTCACTGCATCCCAAGGAATATGTGAAACTCCTGGATATGGGAATATGGGTAAATTCCTGAGCCATCATTCATCAGTCTGGGTTCAAAGCTGCTCTAGCACAGTAGCCATGGACAAGTACCTGTAGCAATTTCTCTGTACAAAGCACAGCTCTCCTAGGTTTGTTTGTCTCTTTGCAGGCTGCACACTCTGTGTGTGCCTGTAGGTCACTTGAAGCCATGGGACCCAGACTCATCTGCTGACCAAGTATCTGCAACAGTACATCCTCCAAGCCCAGTTGGAGAGCCTCTAATACACACAGCAAATACACCTGGATCTGCACAAGTTCAAAGAGGGTGGACTGACTTCCAGGTGTGAAATAAACTGAAATCCAACATTCTTCTCTGCCCACTGCAGTGGTATTAAGCAACAGCAAAAAATACAGCCCCAGAAATGTGTTGTGTTTGGAAAGTTAATGCAGAAGGGCAAAGGGCTTTATCTGCAAGTGAAAGGTGTGCAGGAATGAAGGAGAGGGGAGACCAAAAAAACTTACTTAGCTTAGGGGGAAAAAAGAAGAAGAAAAAAAAAAAAAAAAAGGTCAGTTAAGAAGGGATTTAATTGATAATGGTTTAGATAATGTCAAGTGAAGTTTCTATTCTCAGCCCAAGTGCAGATGATGAGGCAAAAGGACTACATGTAGAAATTAAAGAAATACCCATTCAAAGCTAAACTGAGAAACCTTTTGTCACACAGAGAATCATAAGCGCGTGAGAAGTCCCAGCAGGAGAGGTTCTCAAGGCAAAATAACACTGGGGGCATTCAGGAAATAATTAGCTGGCTTCCTGAAGGGAGCAAGTAGATGTGTGTGAGGAAAGGAGGAGTGTGTGAGAGCAGGGGGGGGGACTGGAATGAGATAAGATTCTAATAGAAAGAATGGGTAAGGAACGAGGAGCCTTTAACTCGTTGCACACAGGGGGAAAAAGTAAGCAAGCGAGTGAAGGAAGAAGATCTGTTGTGCTCAATTTAATGATCTCCTCTGGAGTGGCAGTCTAGATCAGATGTGTGAAATGAAGCTCTTGGCTCAGCTGGAGATGAACCATCCCCAACTCACAGCATCACCTCTGAGGGTGGCCACTTGCAGAAAGAAATGACCCATGGAGAGCTCCTGATCCCTGCAGCCAATGCACACGTTTTGGTGAGTGTTTTGCTGCCCCAGTGCACAGTTATGTTGTTCAGCCATGCCCAGCTGGAGCCCCTGCTATAGCTTTGCAACACTCATTGGGTTGAGCCTCATGGCTCTTGCATGCATCCCCACTTCAAGCAGGATTAGCTGCATTTCTCACCCATGTCAGCACTGCTGTTACTGATGCTGCTGCAAAGCAAAGCATTTCTGCAGGAACAATCCTTCCAGCTCTTCATGAGAGGAACTACTCTTTCCATCTATCTCAGACACCACCTGTTGATGCCAAGATTTTCTCTCTAAACATACCTGTCTCTCTCAGCTGAGTACAAAAATAGAGATCAGACAACCATCACACCATCACTGCCTGACTTCTGGACAGTTCAAACTGCAAGAGAAATCCTACCCCACAAGCAAAAACTCCACTGGAGGGTGTTTGCAGAAGGGCCTTAAGTTTTATGCCTGGAATCTCTTTAAACACTTTGGTGTCATTACCCTTTTGAAAGTACATTCTGATAATTCTTGTGCAGGAAGCTTCTGCCACAATTGCTCTAATCTCAGTAGTTTCTCTCTCTCTCTCTCTCTCTCTTTTTAACCATAAAAGTGATAAATGATGATGCTTTTAAAATTAATTTCCATTCTAGCAGCTCATGACAGCCTCTTTGTCTGTGTTACTTGGGATACAGTAAAAAAAAAAAAAAAAAAAAATTAAGAAAGAAATTTCATGAGTTTTATCCTGAGTGCTAACACACAAGAAAATCTAAAACAGTAAGGGAAAAAAGTCTATAATGGAAAAAGGTGCAAGAGCTACAAAAGGATGTATTAAAGACATCTTTCTGTATCAAATACATCCTCTGATTTTCTCCTTTCACAACTACAGCCAAACTGAAGGATGTTCTTTTAAAGAGAGCTTGTGGAAGGCTTCTGGGCTCTAACCTTGACATTCCCACATATCCTCCAAGCAGGTAGCAAACATCTTGCCCCAACTGCCTGTCAACCCTTAATTGGAGAACTCACCTTTAAGGAGAAGAGTTCACTGTTTGGACCTATTCAACATGTAGTTTTTCAGCAGTAGCTGCTAACGAGGACACCAATTAGCACTAAATGTACTGGTGGCTTTTGCTATATATAAGTAGGGGTCCACTAGGAACCAAAGTGAGACTGGCTCAGCATCTGACCTGACCATTTAGCTCAGGCCACTGAACAGCTGCCAGAGGCTAATCACTGCAACCCGTTACCAGTCTCTGCTGGATCTGAACCACTGGCTGTGATATCCAGGTGCAGCCAAGTCCCCACGACAGGCTTCCCCCATCCTCAGAAAGGTTCCTTGTCATTAGCTGTCCCTCCTTCCACAGTCTGCCTCCAGCCTTTCTCTGAAAGAGGCAATCTGTGCTGGGCTCTGCCCTTTCTTTAAAGCAAGGTCCTATTAACAACAAATCCCACAGCGGTTTGCAGACTGCAAGCTGCAGCTTGTCTGAAGTGGGTCAGAGCTGCCAGATACTAACTACAGAATCACAGAACCATTAAGGTTGGAAAAGACCTCAAAGATCCTCAACACAACACTACCATGCCCACTAAACCATGTCCAAAGCATCATGTCTACATGGTTTTTTGAATATCTCCAGGGGTGGTGTCTCCACCACTTCCCTGGCAACCTGTTCCAGTGCCTGACCACTCATTTATAATGCCCAATCTAAACCTCTCCTGGTGCAGCTGAAGGCCATCTCCTCTTGTCCTATCACCAGTTACTTGAGAGAAGAAGCCAACCCCCACCTCATGACAACCTCTTCTCAAGTAGCTGTAGTGAGCAACAAGGTCTCCCTTTAGCCTTCTCTTCTCCAGACTAAACCCCAACTCCCTCAGCTGCTTCTCATGAGATCTGTTATCCAGGCTTTTCACCAGTTTTATTGTCCTTCTCTGGACACATAACTATGGATGATGTGAAGTCCAAACATATGGGTCAGGCCACCAAGAAAGGGTTGTGAAAGTCTTGCTTGTATCTAGGTGGTCTGAAACAATGGAACAGGGTATTTGCCAAAGTCAGAACTGAGACATCAGTGCTAGAAACCTATTTGCAGTCCATCTCTTGACAGCAAATGCCTTAGCTCAGCAAACACACTGTTGTTGTCCCTTTGTCTCCTTGGGCTGGACTTTGGTGAGGCCTCACCTCAAGTGTTGTGTTCAGTTTTGGGCACTGCCATACAAGAGAGATGTGGAGGTGCTGGAGTGGGTCCAAAGGAGGGTAACAAAGCTGGGGAAGGGCCTGGAGAACAAATCTTGTGAGGAGTGACTGAGGGAGCTGGGGATGGTTAGTGTGAGGAAGAGGAGGTTGAGGGGAGACCTCATTGCTGTCTACAGCTACCTGAGGGGACATTGTGGAGAGGTTGCTGCTGGGCTCTGCTCACAGGTAGTTGGAGACAGAACAAGGGGGAATGGCCTCAAGCTGAGGCTGGACAGGTTTAGATTGGACATTATGAAAAGTTTTTCATGAAGAGAGTGGTCAGGGACTGGAATGAGCTACCCAGGGAGGTGGTGGAGTCACCAACTCTGAATGTGTTTAAGGGTGGTTTGGATGTGGTGCTTAGGGATATGGCTTAAGGTGAATCTTGTTGAGTAGGGTTATGGGTTGGACTTGGTGATCCTGAGGGCCTTCTCCAACCTGGATGTGTCTGTGACTCTGTGATTTCTGTAATTCTATTGAGCATTTTCTAGCAAGATTCTAAGTCACCATTCTGTGATCCCAAGCTCAGGTCCATCTCCAGGCAAAGGAGCTTCCCACTCTTTACAGGTGTAGAGCTCCAGAGCAGTTATCCTTCTCCCCCAGATAGCCATGGATCTCTGCTGGAGGGCTTGAGGCAGCCCCTTCCCCACACACTTCCTCCAAAGAAGAGGCTACTCCAGATCACCCCAGCAGGAAAACATTGTGCCTGACCAGAGAGTAAATTTCTTCCCTTGCTGCTTTTCTGCAGTCTGCTTCCATCCTATTACAGCCTGCCAGTGCAAACAGCAAATGCACAGCCCAGCACCAGTCACAGCTCAGAAAAGGTCACTGGAGCCTAAATCACACTCTCAGGCTGTCCCTAAGGAGATGAAGGGCAACAGGGCACTGTGGCTGCAGGCTACAGGTTAAACTGGACAGAAAGACAGGAGAAAAGCTAGCAGCTTCCCCTGAGAGCCCTGCCAAGGGGTAAATTAATGAGGAGATACAAAGAGTGGAGATTAGCATTTGGGTTTATTGAAGGAGTAGAGATTGTAGGAGGTCTGGGAGGGGACAACAGAGTGTCTAAACCCTTTAATCTGGCAGATAGTGGCTGTCAGGGATACATGTTCCAACCTGCACTGTAGATTGTGTTAGCCTTTGTCTTGGTTTAATTGGAGCTTTGCAGTTGCCCCTGGTCACTGCTAATTGCCTTAATTGAAATGGTGCAACTGGGAATACATCTCTGTGTGGGCTTCAGAGGTAAACACATCCTTGGCATTCCCTGCCACTGCCCAATGAGTTTGAGCTGAGTGGATGTGATGGCATCAGCTGCCTGCTGCACTTTGGAAAAGCTGGTTGGATTTATTGCAGGCTTAGAACCACCCAGCTCTAGGCTGCACTGCTTGCACTTGGTTACTTAAGGGGTAAGGAAGATAGAAAAAGAATAGAGTAGTTGTGTGGTTCTGTGATGGTTACCCTGCTGAGGTGGGATCTCTGCCTGCAGCCCATCTCCCTACACTCAACATCTCTTCTCTAGCTGGCTGAGGTTTGTAAATGCAGCCAAGTGAGCCAGTTCACGAGCCCATGTTTTATGCATGGCTTTTTTCCAGGCTGAAGGCTATGAAAAAGGGTAATACTGAGAGCCTTAGAAATACCATAAGACATATTTGAGTGGAGAGGGAGATGGGAAGTCATCTGTCTTCCCCACCTCAGAGGGGGTCACATCAAGAAACTGAGCACACAACTCAGTGCACCTCTGTACCCAAACTGGAACTACAGAACATGGTAACAGGTAGTAGCATAGTGACAGATGTATCTTCTTGGCAGGTTCCTTCTGTTGTAACCAGTTGTCTATAATGGAGTAAATCCTCCCAGAATCCCAGCATGGTGGGGAGTGAGGATCATCCACCCTGTCCAACCCTGTTCTTAAAGCAGGGTCACCTACAGCAGTTGCCCAGGACTGCAATGTCCAGGTGGGTTTGGAATCTCTCCAGAGAAGGAGACTCCACAACCTTTCTGGGCAGCCTGCTCCAGGGCTCCAGCACCCAGAATATCCATCACTCCAGCTTTCTGGTGGCTCTCACCTCTAAGCAGTCACATTAAAACTGTAAGCTGAGTCAGAGCTGTCCCATACTTTGCAGAGAGAAGCCCAAGCTAAGGGCAGGAGCATCTCTGTACATGGCTCTCCCATACTGGCAGCTGACTGCCTGGGATCTTCTAAGGTCTTTTGTTCTTCCTTATTTCACAAAGAGACAAAGTTCTAAACTCAGGGCCATGAGATTTGCTTGTGCCAGTAACATAGGAGTTGGGCTGCTGTGACACCAGGACTAAATCCTTTAGCTCTTTCTGCACTCTATCAATGCAAGGGTCCAGAAGCTTGCACAGATTTTGGCATAAGGAAGATTTGGCAGCCCAAGAAGCTGCATTGCTTTGAGTTAATTTATAAGAACTTGGACAAGGAGAGAGTTCATTTAATTGAAAGATGTAATTATCAGGTGTTGGAGGCAAAGGGGCTCATTAATTTCTAGGACATGCTGTTGACTGAGTTGTCCTCATTTTCATTTTTCATCCCATACCAAGGCTGAATCCATGTTTCAGAGAGAAGACATCAGATTCAGATCACTGATTGTCTTCTGTTTGTTTTATTTTCCACAGGGCAGAGGGGTTTTTTTAGCCAAACAGTAACCACAGAGAGCGTGGTCCTGCCCTGCATTGCATCACCAGAAGAGCTCCTGTGGGGGTCTTGGGAGGATTTTATTATAGCCTGGACCCAGAGGACTCACAAACCTTCTGGTAACAGTGCAGACTGGGCTAAGGTGGAAGGTGATGGATTACACAAGCCATATCTTATGATGGAAAGGTAGCTCTTTCCTTTAGCTTTAAGGCTTATATTCAACCCTGAAACAAAAAAGACCACAGTACTTAGAGGATACAAGGGCTCCTACAGGAAGGCCTTCCACAGGGGTCCTGTGAGAGATTGTGGCTGTAGGCTAGAGGTGCCCTTTGCCATGAAATCCAAGTCTCAAACTTATTCATTTAGATTTTCACACCCATGCCATGAAATCCAAGTCTCAAACTTATCCATTTAGATTTTCACACCCATGCCACAAAATCATAGAATCATAGAATGGTAAGGTTGGAAGAGACCTCAAGCATCATCTAGTTCCAACCCCCTGCCATAGGCAGGGACACCTCCCACTAGTACAGGTCACTCAAGGCCTCGTCCAACCTGGCCTTGAACACCTCCAGGCAGGAAGCAGCCACAACCTCCCTGGGCAACCTGTGCCAGTGTCTCACCACCCTCACTGTAAAGAACTTCCTCCTAACATCCAGTCTAAATCTTTCCTCTGCCAGTTCAAATCCATTGCCCCTTGTCCTGTCATTGCAAGACCTTGTCAATAGTCCCTCTCCAGCCTTCCTGTAGCCCCCTTCAGATCCTGGAAGGCTACTCTAAGGTCTCCTGGAAGCCTTCTCTTCTCCAGGCTGCAGAGCCCCAACTCTCTAAGCCTGTCCTCATAGCAGAGCTGCTGAAGCCCTCTGAGCATCTTTGTGGCCCTCCTCTGGACTGGCTTCAACACTTCCATGTCCTTCCTGTGCTGGGGGCTCCAGAACTGCACACAGTTCTGCAGAAATCAGTTCACACAGAAACCCAAGTCTCAAACTTATCCATTTGGATTTTCACACCCATGCCACGAAATCCAAATCTCAGGCTTATCCATCCACATTTTCACACCCATGCCACGAAATCCAAGTTGCAAACTTATCCATTTAGATTTTCACACCCATGCCACAAAATCCAAATCTCAGACTTACCCATCCACATTTTCACACCTATGCCACAAAATCCAAGTTGCAAGCTTATCCATCCAGATTTTCACACCCATGCCACGAAATCCAAGTTGCAAACTTATCCATTTAGATTTTCACACCCATGCCACGAAATCCAAATCTCAGACTTATCCATCCACATTTTCACACCCATCCCACTATTACTCCCTGCTCCCCTCTGCCCCTGGCAGAAATTGAAACTACGCTGCTGTCACCCTCCTCACATTGGCATTCCCTCCAGCATGCCAGTCTGCACTTAGATTTATGATTTATTTAGCACTGGATTAGAGAGAGGCTCAAGGCCAGCACTCCCTAATCCGTCACCGTCCCCGCCATGGCCGTACACAAACATTTGTTTTAGCTGCCTCAGCATCTCAGGTTCCTGAAGAAGGACGCCCATTAGCTAATTGCTATAGCAACCACCAGTCAGGGTTTGGGTTTTATTTTTCTTTTTTCCTTTTTATTTATTTATTTTTTTTTAAGGACTCCTCTCCCTGCTGAAAAGCACTGCCATTGTCAAGTGCTAGATATTTATAACTCAATACAACAGTGGCATGTCTAAGTTACGCCGCTGAAACGCAGCGCAGCCCGAGTTGTTCTGTTGTTTTCATGCTGAACAGCAGCGACTGCTTGAAGTTATTGCCCTCACACACCCATAAAGAGGGAAAGGAAGGGATGGATAATTGTTGCTCATATTAATAACAAGTGGAATCAGAGTGCCAGGGTGCAAGGAAGCCTTCTCTCAGCAGTGTCACCCAAGATGATCCTGAGGGCCACGTTTCCTTCCGATACGCTGATTGTGAATGTCTGTTTGAATTGGGAAATGAAGGTTTGGGGCTTGGATGTAGGAATTGATTATGCCAGAGATATTTTTGGCCCCAGCTGGCTGAAGTTTGATGAGCTAAGATATGAGTACGCTCAAAAATGTGGAACCAACACAAAAATAATGAGTAAGCCCTTTGAAATCACTGAGCACAAGTGCAAACCAGGAAAAGATCCCTCTTTAATGCACCATGACACACATTCAGAGAGTTTGAAATCTGCCTTTTCTTATTGTTTTCTAGCCAAGACCATGTGGAGATTTATTCTTCTCAAACTCCTCAAGGAGCCATAGTGCTCTGGAATACTGTGTCCAGTTTTTGGCTCCCCAGTTCAAGGGATCTGATGGAAAGAGTCCATTGGAGAGCCATGAGGATGACTGGGGGACTCGAGCATCTCCCCTATAAAGAGAGACTGAAAGCCCTGGGGCTGTTTACTCTGGAGAAGAGAAGGCTGAGAGGAGATCTGATCAATGGATACAAATATCTGAGGGGTGGATATCAAGTGGATGGGGTTAGTCTCTTTGATCAGCAGCAATAAGACAAGGAGCAGCAGCTACAAACTGGAACACAGAAGGTTTCATCTCAACATGAAGAGAAACTTTTTACAGTGAGGGTCACACTCACTGGAGCACAGAGCACTGAAGGCTCACAGAGCACTGGAACAGGCTGCCCAGAGAGGTTATGGAGTCTCCTTTCAAAACCTACCTGGATGTGTTCCCATGCATACTACCCTGGGTGATCCTGCCTTGGCAGGGATGTTGGACTCAATAATCTCTGGAGGTCCCTTCCAACCTTTCAATTCTGTGATTCTGTGATATACATAGTACCTGCTGGGACAACTTGGAGAGGACAGGGCAGGAAATCACCAGGCTATGGCCTTTCATCATGGATTCTGCCACTGATGGATGTTTACACCAAACACATAGGTGTGCATGTGTCAGATGTCTCTGCTGAGGAAAAGAGTAGAAGGTGAAAGCCTGTTGATTATCCAGGCATTACTGAGGTTGGTACAACAGACTCATGTGCAATGTCAAGGCTGAAGAGTGCTATAGGTCAGGCATGTTTGCCTAGTGTCACATTGAGTCTCACTCCATAGACAGCTGCTCTTGTTAAGCAGATTTTTGGAAGCAAACCTGAATTCAAGCACATGTCACCAAGTCAGAGGTACAGAGGTACAGGGCTGCAAGTGACTCCTGAGCTAGAAAGGAAGCTGCAGAAGAGCATCATGTGGGCAGGAGAAAAGACCAAGAAGAAAACCTCCTGTTGTGAGGACTGGAAGAAAGGCAGGAAGGCCAGGGTGTGAAAAACAAATCTGTGGCAAAACAAAGCTGAAGGCAACATGAATCAGGTGGTGTGAGAGGACAGAGGATAAGAAGGACCTGCGTGGGCTGTGCTGAGAAAAATCATAGAATTATAAAGTTGGAAAACACCTCCAAAGTTCAAGTCAAAGCTTCAACCAAATGCCTCCATGACCACTAAAACATGGCCCAAAGTGCCATATCTACACTTTTTTTAAAAAAACCTCCCAGAATGATGACTTCACCACCACCCTGGGCAGCCTGTTTCAACACCTGAGCACTCTGTCAGTAATTAAGATTTTTTTCCTATTATCTAATCAAAACCTCCCCTGGGGCAATTTGAGGCCATAATCCATGTTGTGTGGATCTAGTCCACTGCAACAGAGCCTCTAAGTCAGTGGCCACCAGGGTAGAAATCAAAGAGCCTTCTAACACAAAATGTAAACTTCTGTCCACTCCTCTCTGCCCAGATTCAGCTGTTCATGCCTCATTTTCTGTGGTCTCAAAGCTTGGATTCCATGATGCTGTTAGTGCTTTGGTGATCCCAGGCTGGTGAGGTGTGGAATGCAGCCATACCCTCCCCTCTCCAGGCAGACAAGCAAAGCTGGAGAGGAGTAGAGCTGTGACAGGACCATGGATGGAGACCAAAGCACGATGACATGGGATAATGTGAGATCCTATCTCAAATTGGAGTTATTCCTCCTTCTCCTGGATGCATTCTGGGATAAGGCACATCTGCTCCTCTCGTAACACTCTGCTCACAGCATGAACCCTCTCGCTGCACATCCTTGGAGGAAACCTCAGGTAGACTCTGTTCTCCTCCTCCAGAGTGCATTTTCCCTTGTGCTCGCAAACTGCTTTTATGGCTGAGCTTCTTTAATGCATTCTTCCTCAGTCTGGTATGGTTTGGGGTAGTTTTTGGCAGATCAGGACATCACCCTTCTGCCAAAGGGGAAAGCTCCCCAACTCAGCTGCTCTTGCACAAAGCACCTGGTGCTACTTCCCTATAGCTGCTAGCTGGACTGGGGAGTGCTGAGCAAATGGCTCATGAAGCTGAGGTGGAATGAGGT